>VXBR01005913.1:1444349-1544522 GCA_013400215.1 Cisticola juncidis
CCCCCGGGAGGCCACGGCGGGTACATGGGGAGGGAAGAGTGCTCCAGAGCCCGCTTGGGTTCCCCGCGCTAATGAAGAAAAAACACATGTCAGCAAGCGTGCTGTGAACCAGCGCTTGTGACTGCTACCAGCGGGTCAAACGTTCCCTGGCTGTTTTCTCTCGGTGTCCTAACAGAGTGCCGGGATGCAAATTTGCCCTGGTAGGATGAATCCGGGCTCAAACAGACAGGAGCGACGAGGTCATGGGAGTTTTGAAAAGCAGGTTTGACACCAGGCACGTAGGGACAATTTCTTAGTGCTGACACGGTATCTGGGACGCTCCGTGTGTTTGTGGCTGAAAGTTTGTGCTTTTGATACTGGTTGCATAAAATACATGCGATGTATGCACCTGAACAAAGAGCTGCGCACACCGAGTTAGTTGGCAAGAGTACCCAGGCTGCATCCTCTCCCCCAGTTTGCCAGCTGCACAGGGATAAAAGTACAGCACCTTCATTTGAAGGTGTGGTGGCCTGAGATTCTGTGCTACAATGTACTTGGCCCCGTTTGTAAAAATAATTAATAAAATATTTTAAATAATAATAATTTAATAATAATAATTATTTAATAATTTAATAATAATAATAAATCTCTCGTCTATTTATGTTACCGACAGATACATGGTGTGAATGTAGAATAAAAAATATCCCTGCTTGCTAGATTTTTCGAAAACTTCATACAAGTAAGGTTATAGTACTGAATTCATGGCTTTTTGCTTTAAAAAAATCAGAACCAGGAAATTGACCTGACCTGTAATTTTAAGCTTATTGTGTGACGTGTACATGAAATACATGCTAAAAAGAAGCATTTAACAAGTTTGGTCAGATACTGTAGTTTGCTCCTCTCCTGGGGAGGAGTGAAGAATAAGGGAAAGAAAACCCAAACAAACAAAAACCTTCTGGCAGTACTGTAACCAGTTCTCACAAAAGACTCTTCAGCCCAGGCATGCATATGCCTGTCACCTCTTTGAAACTTTGCAAGCTTTGCCTCATGGACTTCTGCTTTCAGTTCAGCGAGGTGGGTGATTCTTAAGAGTGCATTCACAGCTTAAGAATCACCTTTTGCCCCATGCAGAGCCATTTCTTTAAAAGTAATAATTCTGAGAGGTCAGAGGAGCTGTCCTCACAGGTGGAAATAGGAAGGCCGTAGAGTTTCATTATAGATTTTACATTCTCTGCATTCAGCTTGAAGAGATTTCAGGCACCCTGACATCTCTTCATTCCAGGGCAGGTGAACCTAAGAGTCTCTTCTGGTTCTGTTGTGGCATTTGTCGTGTAGTGAGGCTCAGGAAGTTGAGTTATCCCTGATGTTTTTGTGCCTCTTACGCTGGTTCATTTTTAGACTCTGAGTGGTTCAATAGGCGGGGTCTTGATAGTTCATGGACGCTTTTCTTGTAATGAGAGGTTTGACTTGAAGTGGGCCCCTTTCAATTCTGGCAGCAGGCGTCTGGCTTATAGTGCTACATAACTGCACGCTTATGTAATATAATTTGCTTATTTCAGTGGCTTTTCAGCAAACCGTAAATGTGAAAACATTACTTTTTCATTCGTCCTGTTTGGCTGGAATTAATTGGAACTGTTGCAAACCAGAAAAAGTACTTTGTCATTCTGCTTTAGTAGTGAAGTCCATAAACATGTAAAGAGCTGGGAGAGTTGATCACCTCCAGTGCCTGGACTGAAGAGAGCTAGATGTAGAAGTTTGCATCTGCGCCACCTATACTCTGTACTCTCTAAGCTGACCAGTGATAAATCATCTGCAATCTTGAAAACTGTGTTTTGCTACTGATTTTAGATCTAGAGGGATCTGTGGATTTTCCCTCTTGTTTATTTTTCACTGTTGCACTTTCTACACTCTATTTTTAGGTATTAGTTGTTCTCCAGAAGCTTTAAAATAGTGAAAAAATCTCTCTCAGATTGGGAACAACATTAAAGAGAAGAAGCTGTGTAGTAGAAGAATGCAAATGGGGAACTGTGTAGGGAGCAAAACCAAAACGGCCATGGAGGGTGTAGATATTGCACAGATTTATTTAAACTGCTTTAATAGGGTGGTGGGACAGAACATTTGTAGGTGACCTAAACTCCTACTCTCTTACCATTCTTGTCCTCTTTTGCTGTGTGCTTTCAGTGATCAAAGGTGATGTTAGTAATAATAATAAAGAATATTGGTACACTATGTTATTTTAGAAAATAGTGTGTGAAAATAGCACAGCATGACTAAATATGAAATACAAATTCAGCAGTGAAAGTGCTTTCAAATTACATGATGGTTAAGTGGTCATAGTCACTATATTCATATTCACTCCTAGGTTCATTGTAAAGGTCAGTTAAGTTACAAGAGTAAGGAATGATGTGATTTGAGGAAGGTTTGGAAAATCAAACTTAGAACTCTGTTTGTATGAAACAAAACAAAACATTAAACCTCTCAGCTCTCATTGTACATTTCAATTAACTGTGATTTATGAGGATAGACCTACAGTAGAACATACCTGTACATCATTAAGGCTTCCCTTTTTAATGTCTTTTTTGCTTTGTATAATATAGTCTGAAGTCTTGGTGATTTCTGATGTATGTTTGCATCATGCCTCTCACTGCTTCAAAGAGAACTTGAAGGAGTATTAACTAAAATATCTTAGATGAAAATACTCATCATCCGCTCTAAATGTAGATTAGCCTACTAATAATCTCCTGCCAGCTTCAGTCAACTATGGCCCTTAAATGCTGAGGCATAATTAGCAGTGCATATTTAGTGAGTAGGTGTCAGCTATCTATAATTGAACCGTGCATGCACCAAATATTAAGAATGAGCCTATCTAGTGTTTCTGGTTGCATGGCTTAAATTCCACTTGATTTCAGAAAAAAATTAAAAACTGTTTCTTAAAAAACAAATGTCAAATGAGCTCTGGAAACTGTTCAAGAAGTGTGTGACAAAACCAGACTTCCATATTTATCATATTTTCTTTTACATAAAGAAGAAGGTGAAGAGAGGAAAATATAGCTCAATTTCTTGCAAAACTTGATATATCTGGATTTAGTCAGCTGTCTTAAGGGCTCTTTTCCTCTGTAAAGAGGATAGCTGGTTGTTTGGGTTTGGTTTTGTTGTTGGTTTTTTTTTTGTTGTTNTTTTCTCCAGTAATTTTAAGCTGGTGCAGGTGAATTACATCAGTCTCCTAAATTCAACCTAATTTCTAAACACTTCAGAAATATTTTGAGAGTTGAGCAATTAAAGATATGCCAAAATGTATCTGAGACACCATTCTAAAGTGCAGTACATAATCATGGTACTTTAAAAGTCACTGAAGCTGCTGCTATTTGTAATTAAATGGTATTTTCCTTACATTGTAATGACTAGATCTGCATATCCCGTTGATTTTTCTTTAATTTCTCAGTTTCTTTTGGAAACAGCCATAAATGAGTGTAAAGTACTTAGTTTGTTTGGCTTAGGTAAGCATTCTTTTTTTTTTCCCTGTATTTTTGGCAGTTGAAATTAGAATGATTTTCTTTCTAAGCAGATCTTTACATAGTCACTTTATATTACATAAGTGGGTCAAGGACTGACTGAACAGAGTGAGAAAAACAAAATAGGTAAAGTATGGTAAAAGGAAAGAAAGTTGCATGAATCACTAATCTGAATGAAGTCAGTTCTTCATGGGAGGGAGGTGCTCTGAGGTAATTTCTTCACAAATGTTTTTAGAAATAATGATGTGTATAGTAATTTGCTAGATACATAATATTGGGCATTCTGACTTTTAAATACAGTCTCAGAGGGACTGGTGGAAGATAAGACAGATCACACTGTTACTGAGAAGGGTATGGGTTTTCTAATCTGTGCAGTCAGTTGTTTTAGGTTGGTTCTCAAGATAAACAGCTTGGCTCATGTGCTTTTCATATAGAACTGTCTTTCTAACTTTAATGTTGTCTTATAATGGGGAATTTCAATTTCATAAGCTTCTTATTCTCAAGTTTCATCCATCAAGGGCCCTTAGGATAGATAGCATTTTCTACTAACACTGATGTGTGAGGGTATTGAGATAATTCTCCAGAACAGCAATGAACAAATAAAATACAGTTCATCAAATAAGAGATGATAAAATGGATTTAGTATCTTATCTTTATTTCTGGAATTCAGCATTATTGCTTTCGGAACTCAGGCAGACTTGGGCTTGAGATAGGCATTTTGCTTACTGGGCTTAGAAACATAATGTGCAACGTTCTTGGGAAGACTCGATATAAAAAACTACAAAATGTTCAGGGAATAAGTAGAGTCACTTGTGAAGGTGAAATTTACTTCAAAGATGTTTTACATCTAAATTGTTTCTGTAGATTATACAGAACATTTGGGGATTGTTTTAGAAATGCATTTAGAAACATTTACAGGCACACAGAAATGCAGTAAAGCAGTACTGGGGTTCAATGGCATTCTTGTGGTTTCTTCCTCTAAAGATGATAAATTCTAGGATGCTTCTTTTTCAAGTGGGATTTATGCTTTTATATAAGTTTCCTGAAGTTCGTGATTGTGACACAGTAATGCAGACTTCCCTCTTAAATCCAAAGGAGGTCATATTCTATTCACAACTGATGTTCTCAATTCTAGAAGTTGATGTAAATATTTTCTGGGGTAAAAAGCAGCATGTATCTTACCCTATTGGCTGTTTGTAGGAGAAAAAAAAATCCCTAGCAGAGAGAATAATCCCAAGTTTTATTCTATTCCACACTGTCTTTCAGAACAATTAGGTGTTTTTCACCACCTTTTTCTCAATGCCTCCTGATTAATATTTTATACCTTCACTGAAACAGTTTTGTCAGACAGTTGATATACTTCACATACTTTCTGTGATTATGCAGCACTTTGTATCTTACTTTACTTCTTTTTTACATCTCCCCCCCCCCCTCTTCTCCAAGTGATGCTGTACCCCACTACTGTTTCTATAGCATCATGACTGGAGAATCAAATGATAATTCTTGTAAGTGTAGCAGGAGAATTATTGTGATGCATTATTCTTGTCTGATTTCAGGGTCCAGGACAACTACTGTAAAAATAAAAAGAAATTTAGTCCCACTGTCAGTGGAAATCATACTGAAAAATTCTGTGTTTCAGCAGTGGTGATGCAAGTGATGAGTTGGAGCAAGAGATGCCGAGTGAGCTAATAATGGTGTGAAGACTTGAGCTGATGGCGGTCTTGAGAGTATGACTATAATCACATCAGGGAGGCAAAGTATTATGAGGACAGAGTCTTTGTGTCAGAATGCATAGCACATGTAATGGTTAGGTGGGATGGGTTATAAAGCTCCTTTTGATGCTGCATATTGATTCCAGATTCTCTTAGAAAGCAACATTAGAGACCTAAACCAAATGTGTGGCATTTCTTCGACACAGAACAGTATTTAATTCTAAAGCACCTGAATGTCGTTTACATATACAACAAAAACCTGTGAGTCTGGAAAAAAATCCGGAATCCTGATATAAAGTTTGTGTGTTCGTAGTGCTAGTGGAGAACTTCTGAATTTATGAAGAAATTGTGGGATTTGAAACAACATATTCACAAATATTTTCATTGCTGGACCAGCTGAAAATTTTATAACTAGATTCTAATATTGCAGTACAGTATTGCACTACTCTCCTCAGGCTACTTGTCAGTAGGTGACTGGAAAACTAATATTCCTTCTGTTTTTCTCTGAAGCAGGAGGAGCACTGCAGATACACCCACTCCATGTATGTGGGCTGTGAGGCCTGGGTTCTCTTTCAGACTCTGTCACTGGCCTGTCACAGCAGTTTGTAGATCTGCTGTGCAGAAAGAGCTTCCTCAGGCCTCTCCCACAGCTGAGAGGCTTATGCAGCGTGTGCTGTGGGTGTGAATTACCAGCCATGTCTGTTACATGCATAACATTAAGGGTATGCTCCTGCACTGTTTATTTACTGAAGTGTTATCAGTGAGACCACTGACTAGAGTCCACATGAAGGCTTTTCTTGGATTATTTAGAAGTTACTGGAAGTCACTAGAAGTTAAGCTTTTGAAATGGTACTTTCTCTTTTGCACATAAGTGCATCAGGGTGATAGAGGTAGTTAGGAAATACTTCATGGTATTTGAAGTGGTGGGAGGAAAGTAGGTTATGAAATTATCAGGGTCCCTTAAAATACAGTAAAGATGTAAAACTCATGAGGCATCTGTATGAGCAGACATCATCTAAGTATATTCCCCACTGGAGAAAATGCTGAATGGAACTAGGTGAATGCTTTTTGAGTAATGCAGAAGAAAGCTTGTGACTGATTTTTCTGCAGTTTGCATTTCTGTAGCTCTGAACAGGATGTGTCATAAAGAAATGACTCTTGAATTTGCTGCAGTCATGATAATAATTCGGCTTCTCTTTTTAGTAGCTTTCCAAAGAGACACAATACAAAAAAATGTAAATGTAGCAAGTGACAACAGCTGAAACAAGTTTTGTTAAAGCCTAGAAGTTGAAGTGAAAAGTAGAAAAGGCCTATGTATATAGTTTAGCACCACTGTCCTCAGTAAATTTCACCCTCTGTTACATCTTAAATAAAATTAAATTAAGCAAGTGCATATTTGAGTTTTATGGCAGTTTGTTTTCTTTTCTCTCTCACAGAACAGCTGATTTTTGAGTGTATTCTGTGGTGCTGATCATTTAAAACTTGTTCTTCTGTTTCCTCATTGCCTTTGGAGCAGTCTGTATTTGTAACTGCTGTATTTGTATGCATAGGTAACCTGCAAATTTATTTGTAAGTTAAACCCAAAGGAATTAAGAAACCTCAGTGACTCTGCAGTGACAGGGATTTTGCAAGTTTAATAAAATGGAAGTTATTGCTGGGATTCACATCTTTCATTGTGGGCTCCCAGCTTTAGATTGGTCCCCAAACATCCACTGTCCACAGTAGTCTCCTACAGTTCTTCAGTATGGCTTCTCTGGGGCATATACTCAGCAATGCAGACACACTCAGAGTACAACATTTATTAGAATGAAATGAATAAGATAAACATCTGTAGCAGTCAGCAAAGTCATCTCATATCGTAGAACCTGTGTGTGACAGATGACAGAAGAATCTGTTTTGACAATTGGAGCATTTCTGGTAATTACTGATGGGTAGATGTCTGTAAGAAGTTTGTAATTGTTTGTGTTCCAAGAGAACATGAACCTCAGGCTGAGCTTGACATACAAGCACAGGCTGCTATTTTGGTTTATATTGCTTTTTTCCTCTGAGACCAAAGTGATGCAGATAAAATGTTTCAGTTATGAAGAGCTGCTGATCAACGATTAACAGCGGCATGCCAGAGTTGAATTCTCTTCTAATCGTATCTGCCTTTATTCATAAACATTGGGATGACTTTAGATGCAGCATGGGGCTTAAAGATTTCCCACAGTCTGAATCATTTGAAGCCAGTGGGAATCAGAGCTCTTTCAATTCCCAGAAGAAATGTATGTTTTGATTTAAGAACTAGACACCCTTTTAAAAATCTGGCTCTGCATTTCTCCCTTACTGTAATAAAGTAAATGAGTTACTCTGGGACTTGCTTGTGATTGGGTGGGTGTCTCTTGCAGAGAGTGCACTCTGGGTGAGTAAGCAGCTGGTGCTTTCGGTGGTGAAGACAGTTTTTCAGAGATATCGCCACAGAAGAGTTATCTTCTCACTTCTTGCAGAATTATCTGGTTCTCTTCCCCTTCACACAATACTTGTTAAATACAGTTTTAATGCTGGTTTCATTACAGTCTTTCTGGTTTATTAGGGACCTACAGCCTGAGACCTGCAGTCTGTGAACTGTGAAGATGCAGGTTAAATTTCTGGCAAAAGTCTCTTCTGCAGTGTGGACAAGTCACCTGACTGTAGCTCAGGAGGCCCTGGATGTGACCAAGGAAGACTCTATGATGTACCAGAAGTAAAGGAACAGTTGTACCGCTGTAGGAACTAACATATGGTCCTGAAGTGGGGCCTCTCCTACTTGGGAGAAATTTATTCAGTTGTCTTGACACAGTAGCAAAGTGCTTCATTTAACTCCACTGCAGAGGCACACCCATAAGATTAAGTGCTCTTACTTCCACTGCTCCACCTTCAACATGAATTTTGCAGCTACACATACTTTTAAAAGCATGATAGTTCTGGCTTTTCTCTATAGAGGAATGTATCTGAATGGAAACACACTAGATGTATGCCATAATTTTGTGTTTTATTGGTTTATTACTGCCTTCCAATACAAATCTCAGATAAGGTTTCTTGATCTTCTTCTGTGGACCTTATAGCTGATTTGAGTGAAAGTAGATTGACTTTAACCTGAATGTATGCATGCTGACTACTGGTTGTGCTTTCAATAATGTAGCATGATCATGAAAGCCAGGTTTTTGGTTGTGTGCTGCATCCTGTCTTCACTCACTTCTTGCAGCTCTTGCCATCAATGGAAGTGACATGTGTCATGTGGAGAAGGGCAGAATCCATTTGTCTCTTGAATGTAATCTTGTCTTCCAGATCACAGTTGGAAATGAGAAGTTTTTGCCAGGCAGTTGGTGTGAAGGAACAGACAATATACCTCCAAATCTCCTTGGGAGTGTAATTTTGTCAGTTCTAAACATCATCATCATTCCTGGGTCAAGTGCAATTGCAAAAGACTCAGTGATACTATCCTGATCATTTTCACAAAAAGTGATTGTTACTTGTGTATGTAAGCTGAAGTCCTGTGTATTAATGTTCTCTCATTCCCTGAGAACAGTTTCAGTTTTTGTTTTCTGCAGAGGTGAACTTCACTGTTACTTCATATGAAAATAAATATACTTCCTTTGATACTTAGAGCCCTTCAATATGTAATCTCTTACAAGTTTTCAGTGACCTTGCAAATCATTCAAGTTGCAGCACACAAACTATTTTCTTTTGTTTATTATGTTGAAACTTATTTTGGGACATAAAGTTCCCTGATTAATTCATTCAATATTTGTATATTATTTACATTTCAAGACTGTGAAGACTCTAATTTCCACAACTACTTTTACATTTGCATGTTAATTAAAAGAGGAACAGAATTTCTTAAAGAGGTTTTTGTTTTGTTTTGTTTTGGTTTGGTTGGGATTTTTTTCCCTGGGGTTTTTGGTATGTTTTGGGTTTGTTGGTTTGTTGGTTGGGTTTTTTGGTTTGGTTTTGTTTTGTTTGGGTTTTTTTTTTTTTTTTGATCATGTGCTTGGTTGTTCTAGTTTCCTTTTATGTCTTTCTGGGTTTTTATTATTTTGGGAACTTTCCTGATTTATTAACCGGGAGTAACAGCTCTGTGTATAGTGAATGTGGCACATAAGAAGCATGGCAGGCATTGCAGGGCAAGCCAGAAAAAAAGTAGCCCTTCCAAAATGTCCTGTTATATTATTGTATTATGTGACACCAATGCTATTAACTTTGAGGAAGTGCTGAGACCATGCAGCAGTGCCCAGTTCTGGTCTCTTCTTGAGGGATTACAGTATTTCCTAACCCTTCATCAGAGTGAACAGACAGGTTTTTTTTTTCCTCCTTCTACTTGCTGCCACAGGCCAAGGGTACCATGTGGGTACCCTGACTTACTACGGCCAGAGAAGGCCACCTCCAGTGGTGAAGTCTGAAACTTGCCATGGCTGTACTTAGTCCAGGTCTGTGGCTGGAGAGAAAGTGCTTCATCAACCTCTCAGCATGAGGAAGGAAACCCTTTGGCCTGAGATAGAGCTGGGGACTCAGGATGGATGCTTGGTTCTGGACAAGCCTTTTAGGCTGGAGCCTGTATGGGCAGCACTGTCCAGAGCAGAGACTGTGATGCAGCCCAGCCCAGCTGTGCTAGCAGCTTCTTGCTGAGCCAGTCTCAGGGTGTATTGCAGAATGTTCTGCGGATGAGAAGTGTCTCAGGCTGGATTTAGCAGCCACTCAAAGAGCTTGTGTTGAAGATTTACTCAAATATGCTTATTTCATTGAGGCTTAATAACACCAGAATTTTGTGGGGGTCATTAAGTGTGAAGTGGATTTAATGTGGTTTAAATACTTCAACATATTTGGGTGTATTTCACAATTCTGAGGTACATGGAGAAAGTCTTAAAAGTATGTATTCTAAAAGAAAATAAGAATTCCTGCCACTAATTCTGTTACCAGAAACCATGATCTCCCTTTTCCAGCTGATGCAAGAGGGCCAAAATGCAATAAAAGCACTGGGAAAATGGACTGAACTAAAGCAAAAGCTTTTGCAGCAAGCCCTGCCAAATGGGTGTGAACTGGAAAATTTCCAGTCCATTTTCTTGCTTAACTGCTTGTATTTTGGTCTTGGTTCTGCAGCATCCCAGAAGTGTCTCCGCTTTGAATGATCAGTGTGTTGACAACCTGATACTTGTCTCTGTATCCTCTCTGTTCAAGTACATGAATAGTAGCTTCAGTTGAAAAATTTCCTGGTAGGCAGACTTACCAAACCTCTGTAATTTTCAGTTTATGCTGTGGCTGGTTGCAAACTGGCAGATGCCTGTCTTCAAGATTTAATTCAGTTCATAAGAAATTATATGTTCCTTATCCATTATGAATTGAAGATATTGATTCACAGACACAAAGCTGGGGTTGTTCAACATGGAGAAGAGACTTCAGGGAGACCTCATTGCGGCCCTTCCATACTTTAAGGGGGCTGATGAAAAGGAGGGAGAGGAGCTTTTTATATTGGCAGATAGTGACAGGAAAAGGGGAATGGTTTAAACTGAAAGGTTCAAACTGGTTTTCAAACTGAAAGAGGGCAGGTTTAGAGTAGATATTAAGAAAAAATTCTTTACTCAGCAGGTGGTAAAGCACTGGAACAGATTGTCCAGTGGTTGTGGATGCCCCATCCCTGGAAGTGTTCAAGGCCACTTTGGATAGGCTCTGATGAACCTGATTTAGTGAGTGGTTTGGGTTGGAAGTAGGTGAATTTTGATGTCCCTTCCAACCCAAACCATTCTATGATTCTGTGATTTAGAGCTACTGCCATAGTAATGTCAAGTACCTTTGCAGTAGAACTCAGACTTCTAACATTGAAAGGCCTAGTTGACATGGCACATTTTCAAATAATCCTTAATGCCAATAAAGAAATACAAGCAAGATGACAGTTACTGCAATATGCATATCAACATCATAAAAGAGAATTATCCTCCTGCTAAGAGTATATTGCTGCCTCACTGTAGCTGCAGTGCTAAGTAGGGTAAGATCATGAAATGAATTTTTCTGTGTACTTCCTCTCATTAAGTAGAACTGCTGGAATAGTTGAGTATATTGTATCCTTTGAGATGCAGTCCCATGGCAGCTTAAGTGGAGGAGAAACTGGACTAACACGCTTCTCCCTGGTGGTGCCTTCAGTGTTCAGCAAATTATGTGATGAGGTAGGTCATGGAGCTGGCCTGATTGCTAACTCACTCCTTTACTTCCTTCTGGTTAGCTTTTTGTTGAGTAAGTTCTGTGAGCTGAGCATGCATTCCAGAGAACAGACCAAAAGCAGGACTGCAGCAACCTGTGTTGAGATTGTCTCAAGGTGTGGTTTCATGTTATTCTTGATCTTGTCTCCTTGTGGATTGCCTCATATCCTTTCCTCTTCCGGTCAGGGTGGCTAAGGAATGTATTTCATGCTGCCTGTGCCAGCTGTTTATGCTCTCAGTCTGATGTTTTTCAGATACTTTCAGTTTACAGGAAGGTTTGAAAACATTCTCTGAATTTTGTTGTGTATTACAACAAAAATTTGAGAATTTCTCATCATCTCAAATTTCAAAGATTCTGCCACCTGAATTTAAATTTTTACTACATCTTTGCTAGCAAATGAGTATTTGTGGTGTGGTGTCCCATTCTTAAGGGGAGCACCAAGATTCATAGGTGCTCATGGTTGAAAGGAATGACAAAAGTCAGAGGGTCTGCAAAAGCTTACAAATGAGGTTTCATGAGGTTATACACTTGTCATGAAAATTGGTATGTTAGTCCCTTGTCCCCCAGTATAAGCAACAGTAGAGGGTTTTGAATAAAGGGGTAGAGTGAAAAGGAAGATAGAGAGATGGGTTTAAGAGGGCGAAAAGAGGAAAAAAGGAAGAGAGATCAGCAGTCCTGTCTCCAGCATTGATCCAGCTGATGGTGTGGACAAGGTCAAGGGATGCATACACACCAGGGCTATGTGGGGGTATCTTTTTATAGATAAGTTTTCTCTGCCCTGGAGATGAGTTTCTCACTTTCTATGCAAATTAGTTATCATGCTCAGTCTGATCTTTTAGACCTTTTTGGAAGTGGGTCAGAGGGCTTTGGAGATCTTTGGTGGTCTTGGTCCTCCTCTGTAGTCCATGCCCGCTTCTTGACCCCATTCACACACTGGACTGTGTTGTGCTTATCTTCAGGAACCAGAACAAGGACGCTTGTCCTGGAAAAGTGCTGCCCAACCTCTCTATGGCCCCTTTCTCCAGCCACATCCTGTTCTTTCTCACAACAGTCCTTGGTTGGCTCCACAGTTATCCGGCTGTTTGGAGACATGCACATTAGTGCCCTTATCTTCTAGGCTTCTACATATGGGTAGCAGAGTTCAGCGGCCTATGCTGTGAAGCTGTTATCACTTCTGGCATGCTTTTGGTCTGTGCCAATGAGTAGAGCCTCAGTAGCATTCCCAGTGGCGTGTTGGAAGGGAGCAGCCTGAGGCTAGGAGAGTTTAAGACTGATGGAAACCATTCCAAGCCACTTGGTCCTGATGCAGAAGTGGGACCTGGGGCATGTTTAATTGGTCAGCATTGTTGTCCTGGTTTCCTAGTTTGGTTGTAACAAGTGTGCTTCTTTGAAGCATTTGTTCAGAGCTGAGGGCGTGCAGTTGCAGTGCCCTATCTGTCCAGGAAGATGGGTTAAAGATACTGCATTTCTGAATGGATATTTTTCAGCAGCTATCTTAGCTTCCAAATTCACAGTCGTTCTTGAGGCCCTTAAACTGAATAAAGGTCAGTGAGTATCTACTGCAAGTCTTAGGCCTCAATGGTCATTGAGTAAATAACCTGCTAATATGTGTTGTTTGTTGAAAAAGAGTCTTTCATATTCACCATATAGAACTGGATTGCAAGTACAGCATTTGTACATTTTTTCCAGCATGGATCATCAGTTTCTTTGTATCTGCAGGAAAGGCACAAAATGTCATGACTGAACATGATGTAAAAATTTCACTTTCCGTTTTAATACATTTGATTTTTCAGTCAAACTCTAATTCACAACTCAGAGAGCACGTCAGTTTTTTCCTTTGATAAAAGATATAATATTTTTCAGTTATTAATTTCTGCTTAAATGTAAGTGCCTTGCAGTTATATTGAAAAGCCTTTGGTGTGGTAAATGAAGATGAAGAAATGAAATTTCAGGAGCTTAATTTTTTGCTTATGCTATTGTAAATTACTTGGTATATGCTGGCAAAGTTTTTTCCTAGAGTTTGTGATTTAATTTGGCCTTTATATCCTGGCCTTTAAATCCAGGTATTTTTTGGATAAATCTCTGTGAAAGTGGTTACTCTGCTAAAAATGAATGTGTGAGTAGGTGGTAGCTGTTGTCACTTTTTTTCCCCTCAGTGTCTCGTGTGTTTCTTCATCCTAAGTGTTTCTTTTTCTCTTCTATGGAAGATGAAGAGCCTGAAGCATGAGAATTTAAGTGTTTATACAAATGCAAAGTGAGCTAGGTTTACTACCAGTTGTGTGGGTTATTTAATTTGTGTAAAGCTGAATATCTATTTTAATGGCAATTATTCAGATTTACATCTGTGTAGCTTTCCTGTTCACATCAATAATTACTGTAGAAAAAAAAATCTGTTTTTAGCATAAATTACTGTTATCCTTCCCATTTCAGCACTGCAGGTTGAATTGAGGTTGAAGCCTATGTTGAATATTGCAGTGAGATCATGTATACTGAGTGGTTTTATTTAATTGGTACTAGAACAGCTGGAATACTAACTGAATTCCAGAAGTTACTTGGAATGAAAACATTTTTACCTGTACATAGAACACAGAAAGAATAGGAATATAAGATTAAGTAAATCACCAATTTTATATGCAAATGATAATTCTTGCCACTTTGGCTCAATTAACCTATGCCAGTCATCAAAGTTCTCTTACCCCACTGATTTAGGCACTTGGAACTGATGAATTGATGAGGTTCTTCCAATATAATTTTCTTGGTTTAGTTGTGGACTAGCTAGTGAGAGGTTTTGCTGTCTACTGTGATTTAAAAATATAGGTAATGGATTAGTCTGTAGACTATTTTCTCAAGTAAAATGTTTGCTTTTGTTGCTGTTTTGTAGTCCTTGTTCTTACTCAAAAATATAATGCAATGCAAGACACTTAAAACCTCATTTGTAGTGCTAGTTCTGCGTCAAAAGTGCTGCTTATACAATATGTATATTTTTTATATGTGGTGTTCAGCATTGTCCTAGCTGGTGAATGTCCGTATATAAATACTTCAGAATTGAATTTAACATTTGTGGTGCTCCAAGTGCTTTATCTTGAAGTCTTTTATCTTGCTTCTGCCAGCTGTGATGGTGGCTATTCCCCTCCATGAGTAATGGACTTACTTAAGGATTCCATCTATAGAGCTAAAGCACTTTATGGAGGTACAGATAGCCATCTCATCATTTTAAGGAGAATGAAAGCAGAAGGATGGAGAGTAAATGACTTGCCTGAGGTTTGGCAGTAGACCGTAGCTAAAGGTGAGGAGAGAGCTCGGTTTTCCTGAGTTTGTGAGCTGCTGGCTCACAAGATCAGATGCGCTGCTATTGTGATCACTGGTGATTTAGATATGACTCATTTCTGTTAAGAAGACAAGAACTTCTATGACAGTTTACATAAAATCTGAAATTTGAAACACTCTTACGCAGTGGTTGGATATTAAATTGTACTGCAGTAATTCTAACTTAGAGCTATAGCCATATAAAAGTAGTTTTTGGTACTGGAATCATATGCAGAGCTGGGTTGCCTTTGGAAGTAAAGTTTGGACATCTTTTATTAATACAGAGAGTGACAAGCAACAATAATCCAAGGCTGTTCTTTTTGCTGTAAAACTGAATTGAATGGGAATGGAATCATAGCTATCACAGGCCACCTGGAGTTACCACTGACGAAGCCAAACTCTTATCATATCTGTTAAATCTCGTTTTGCAACAATTAGCAGCAATCATGTCAAGCGTTGAAGAATTTAACTCAGATGAGTCATATCCGTTTTCTGTTGGGGTATGCAATAGTGCAGTTACTTGTGAGGCTGGGCAGTCTGTGCTGCCTTAGAGGCAGATGTGCTAGTGTGAGCAGCAGTACTTTCTGTATTAATTTGCAAATTAGTAGTTGCTTCTCAGGAATTCTGAGTGTGATTTTCCCAGTTATTTAAATACCCGATTACTACTTACGTGCACACATGTGGTTATTTTGGTAGAGAGCTAGTGTGGGAGGTTTGGTCCTCCTTAATAAGAATAATTTATGTATTGCGTCCTCTCCCCTTTCTTTACTGATACTTTCACTGCTACTCTGACAGTCTTGGAAGGTGAGGGGTAGCTCCATGATCTATGCTTCAGTAAGTTAAAGCAAAGTGTCATAGCTCAGATTGTGAAATTAATTTCAAACTTGGTCTGTGCAAAAAGGAGATTAACTTAAGCTAAATAAAGCATCCTGGATGAATCAGTGTCTATCTGAACTTTTATCCTAGACTTGTGTAATTGCTGTCCTTGGAACTGGTGAAAGATGAAGTTTACGAAAGGAGAGCCCTTCTACACTTTCTTGTACTTGGGAACAATACTGTAATCTTGTAACTTGTATGTCTGCAACTGTAGACAAGGCTGCAAATTTGCATCTCTCTGCTGGAAATAAACTCCTCGTTCTCGTTACCTTCTAACAGGGTCCTTTAAATTTTTATAAGTATTTGAGGCTTTTGCATTACAGGGCAAGATTACCTGAATCCGTGCTGTGGAGTGCTTTGCAAAGCGGGATACTGATACCGGCCCTATCCTCTGTGAACTGTGGCAATAGAAGAAAATTATAGTGCCATGTGCTGTGTTAGTGACATGTGTCTGGTTTGATGGAGGGTTGCTTTTTTTTATTTCTGAATACTCCAAACTATAATCTTGTCTTTAAATTTAAGATTTTATTTTCTGTGTGACTTTGATACTTTTTTGCCATGATTTTGGTGGAGCCCAGGCGATCTTTCAAGCTAGGTTTAATCAGGTGTGTTTTGTTTATGCTGCACTTCACCTGTGTTGACTGAAGTAAATAGATTTGTGTGGTTGAGTGCTATGTGTGGGGATTTTCCTGCTAAACTGCAAAGAGGGCTGCGTGCAAATGTACTTGTGACTTGCAGATCACTAAGGTGTGACCAAGCCCTGTGAAGGTTGTCCTACCTGCTTTCAAATAATGTTTGACTTGAGAAGCCTGAGTAGCAGTGTTACGTGGAAAAGGCAGCTTAACTGTACTTCTACAGCCTGCTTTGTTGAACGAAAGTGGTCATGGTTTCTTTTTGTTTGGTTTGGTTTTATTTCGTTTTTTAAAGGAAGAGCTTGAAGTGGATAAGGTATATGATGTATGGAAGCAGATACTGATATGTCTTTCCGTTTTTTCAGGGATTTCTTTGAAATGGAACATTAATAGAACTCGTTAGGTGCAGATGAGTAGGAAAACTGGACATAATCTTTTGCATTTAAACAACAACTATTTAGGACATTGCAAATAGACAATAAATAATAATAAATTCATGTGCTGGCATTGACAAATTCATTGCTGTGAGAAGAAGAGAAGGAACATGAATTGCTACCCAGAAATCTGTGAGCAAGGAAACAATTGATAAACCAGTGCTTACATGGGTTTGTTTTGGAAATATTGGTCCATGCAGTCACTAGACAATTTTAAAATCCAAGGAATGGACAGAGACACAAAATGACTAAATGCTGCAGGATATACTTATTTTTTAATCTGTTAGGGTTGTAACAGAGGTTAGAGCTGTTGCGAATAAATTACTGAAAACCTCAAAGGAGTAATAAATATACTTGTCAGGAGTCACAAAGAAAGAGGTAAAGGAAAACCTATAAGAGTTATTTGCTGTATAACTGTGATGTGGCATATCTTTACAACAAGCATCTCTGCTCATCACATTTGAAAAACTGAATTTGGGTCTTGGTGGAAGACACAGACAAGGGAAAAACTGGATTATCAAAATCATTCATGGAATTGTTTCCATGCAGATGGAGACTGACTAGATAGGGTCTTTACAGAAGAAAAACAAGGGGAAAGGTCATGTAATCTAAAATTGGGAATGGAAAGGAAAGATTTAGTAAGGAGTAATAATTCATTCTTAATTTTTGACTTTCTAATTCTTATCTGTAAGCAGCTTTAGAAGAAGGTAAAAGGAGCACTTTTCCGTACAAGGACATAGTTAAGTAGTCTTCAAAAGGACTAACATTCCTGAGGGATGGGTAAGACCTGTTCCCTTTGCTAAGACCTGTTATATATTGTGTACACATGAAATGCCCTGGAAACTCTTCGGGATGTTGAATTTCCAGATGCTTTAGAATGTACCATGTGATTCTGCAGTTGCTTTTTCTTTTCTTTTCCTTTTTTAAAAAATTGTGTGCTTTTTAAGAGACAGGGTTTTTATCAGAAAACATGGCATGTGAATGTCCAAAGCCTTCAGGCAATTGGTTTTCTAAGTGCCTTTCTGTTCAGGAGAAAACACTGGACACAGCAGTGAAACTGCTACATTGTAGAGTTTTTTGTGGAGAGGGGGGTGGGAACCAGCAGTGGTAGGCATATTTTTTGATTATTATGAAATTCGGGGTCTAAAATTCTCAAGTGATGTATTATTTATGAAAAATAGAGGGTTTTTTAGAATGGAAATAGTTCCATGACTAAATAAAGACATTTGTTAAATGTGTTTGTTTACATCTTTTAGAAAAAGTCTGCTTCCAAATTTTCAGAAGCTTAGGAAGAGTCCCATTTTTTACAGGCATTCCAGATACTGTTAACCATAATCTTAAAGACTTTATATTTATTTTTCAGTCTGTACTTGCTGCTCATGAATCTTCTGAGTTTAAACCATTTTTGGTATCACTGGACTGGAAAACATTACCTCTCATGACTTGGAAATAATGTTATAAGAAATATTTGGGCATCTTTGTGTTAGAAACATTTCCAAAGCCTTTTCAGTGGCTTAATGAGTGTGGCTCTGGCCTTCCTGAGAGCGGTCTACAGTCTGTCTTAGACATTTAGCTCCTCTTGGTGCAGGCCACGTTTCTACTAGAACCTATGTAAAAATGAGCGAGCTTCTTAACAAGAAATTGACAGGATTAGCTAAAAAGAGGAAGAGCTTTCAGATGGCATAAAAACATCCTAAGGAAAATTCCTTCCAGAAAATGTGCTATTTATTAACAGCAATTTTAAAGTAATCCACAGCAGGTGGTATTGCTAAGAAGATGAAGAAATGAATGGGAATAATGGCCTTTGGAAGGAAAACTTTTGTTCAGATGAGGAAACAAGGCAAAAATGTGTAAAAAGGCGTGTAAGCCTTAGTAAGGTCAGTTTCCAAAAGAGTTTGAGTAATACTTGCTGAAGACTGGTTTTTTTTTTGTGCAGGACTTCTGGCTTTAGTTGATGTCAGTGGCATTGTAGTGGGAGGTTATATTGGTATTACATTAGGGTAAATAGGTTAAAATATAAATAAAGAACACATCATTTAGACTCATGGGTAAAATCTGACTGCAGGAGGAGTTGAAGTGGCTTTTTTGTAGAAGGAAATCACACTCTTCTTATGAGCCTGTACTTGAAGGTAATCCATTTAAGATATTGGGATATCAAATAGTCAGAAAAGCTTTTGGTGGGATACTTTACCAAATACCTTAAAGGGACAAAATGGCTGGAGATGACATCCTTACAACCCTTAAGAGGACTCTTAAAGGAAGGAACAGAAGATAAGTTTTGCAATGAAGCAAGGGTGCCAGTAGAAAAACAGGCTGTTAAAAAGATTATTCTGTACTTCCTTTTTTGAACTGGACTTTTCAGAAGTTTAATGGCTGATCTGAAAATTTCTTTCTAGTGAAAAGGGTGGGTAACATTTGCTAATGTGCAAGCTTGTCAAATCTTGAAAGGATAGGCAGTAAAGAATTGTAGAATGTTTTATGGTACCAAGCAAATGAGCAGGTAAGAATACATGAAGAAAAGCAACTCTATAATATTGTTCACGTAATATTGAGCACTAATGATATTCAGCTTTCTAGGTAGCTCAGCATTATTCTGTAAATGTGTGTGGATTGTTTAATAAAGCTCAGTCTTTACTTGCACCATTCTTACCATCTCAGCCATGTGGCCTGCTGGCTTCTGGCAGAGAAGAAATATTGAGTTAAACAGAGTTTTGATCTGATCCCTCCAGATGCTGCAATGAAACCCGGACTTTGTTTTTGAAGCTTGGAGGTGGATCTGCCTAGACATTTTTGTCACAGTGAGCTGAGCAAAGAAACCAAATATATAACTGTGTTATAAGTGAAAATAGTTAGATTTTAGGAAAAAAAACCCGAAACAAACCAAAACTGGAAGAATTCTAAGGTGGAGGAAACTTCAGGTCACTAAGTCAGGAATAAACAGAACAGGAAAGACAGAAATAAAAAGAACTTTTGATCTGCTTTTTCTCTTGCCTGTCCAGTCCTTAGGGTAGATTGCTTTTTCCTTCCTTCTTTTTAATGTTCTCTGCAACTTCTGAGCTTTTGCAAACTCTACAGTTCACTTAGACTTCAGGAAAGCCTGAGACTTGGCTGTTTGGTTTTCATAGGACTCTCCCTTCTTCTCTGAACTTTTCTGTTGGCACACCTGTGTTCTTACAAGCTCTTTTTTCTTGGGTAGGCTCAGTCACTTCTCCAGAGAATCCCTCTCCCATCTTGCATCTCAAAGACACATAACATGGAAACATAAACCAAAATATCCACACAAATATCATCACATCCTTTATCTATTTAGCTATCTATCTGGATTTTGCCTGCTTAAGATCCTGTCCAGGCCAAAGTAGTGTTTGGTCTTCTTTGAAAAAAAATTGCAATGATGAAGATCCTCTGAACAAAACTTCTAAATACAGAAGTTCTGATTCGCTACAACTTGCCTTGTTTTCATTGACTACTTCTGCTGTTGTGTCTGTGGATTGCTTAAAGAACATTTGGTACAGATTCTAACTGTTGCCCTGTAATGTGCTCCAGCCTTCAGCTGAGCTTCAGGAGTTACTCTGTTAAGGCTGAGTATTTTTTCTGATGCAAGATTCAGAGTTAAGGCAGTCTTTAGTATTTGGTGTTACTGGTACTAGGGAGCTTGTTTCACTAGGATTGATACAGATGCAGTGAGCCTGAACATACTGAGGTTATTTCTGAATAAATGGCTCTTTGTTTGCTTGTCATCTCTTATTCTTGCTTGATCCTGAGTTCCTCCCACATGCATCAAGCTGAGAGTGGGTTTTTTGAATTGTTGGGGGTTCGAATCATGTGATAACATTACAATCCTGTTTTGGGCCAAGAGAGTGGATTTTTTGAAACCCAAGATTTCTTCTGTTTTCTTTTTCTTCATCAGAAAGTCTCTCTATATTTTTTCAGTTATCTTCACGGCCAATCATTTAAACATTTTGGGGGGCATGCTCCAGGACAGTTGAATTTGTAGATTATAAACTTTCTTGTGATTTCCAGTTTAAATTTATGCAAGGACAGCCTATATTTGGTCTTGCACATTGTCAGCCTTTAACGTAAGTAGTTCTTCTCCCTTACCTTAACTAGAAAAAAATCAACATCTATTAATGATTTAAAAAGAGGAAAGATTGCTTTTACATGATTAGCTGGTTTATTTTTGTTAATGAGCAGACTCCGAGAGACCTAAATTGAGTCACAAATTCAATTTAGAGTCTGTCAGTATGGCTATAGAGGCCTAATGTAATGAGGTGGATTGTGTGTGTGTTTTATTTATTTTCTGTATTGTTCCTAAAGGAACTCTTCTTTCTGTGATGTTGAACAAGCAGGTATTGCATCCAGGTCTGTATGGAGAACTAAAATTTACCTACTCCCTGGAACACTATGTGACTCTCAAGCAGTAGTAAGTAGGCACTCAGTTGCATCCTTGCAGGTGTTGTGGTGGCTGGTGCCTTGTTTATATAGGGCCTAGTTTTTGTGTGGGTGGAAAGTGAGATCATCTAACTGATCCAGGAGTCAGCTGATCCTGTGCACTCACCCCACCCCTCCAAGCAGAGAGACTGAGTTGTCTCTGACCCCACTAGATCTGATACAAATGTGGAAGAGGGTCAGAACCACCCCTAACAGTAATGGCTGTTTATTGAGTTTTTCCTCAGTGAAATCATACCTTTTTGCTTATGAGTCTAGGTGTAGAAGTGTACTTTGAAATTAAGAGCAGCTCAACTCAGTTTAGCTATTCAAGGAATAGAGGGCTCTTAACACCAGATGGAGGGCAAAATGGTACTGTTGTATCCAAAGGTAACTTGGTGGTTTTGGGGCAAGTATTAAGTGCTCTAATTATTCCTAGCTCAACTTTGTTATGCAGTATCTGGAAAGGGACCACTCACCAGACAGCTGGGTCTGTGTTGTATCTGCTGGGAATTTGTGCTCAGAAACTCCCTTTTGAGTAGGTTGCAGGACAGGCTCTGATATGTACTTCATTGATGCTGGATCTCTGTTTCCATTGCATAAAATGACAGGATTACTATAAGATTCCTAAGTCGTAGTGCTTTTAACAAGATAATAGCCCATGTCCATCACATGTTTTTGTCTTGGTGCCTTTAAGCCTGCTTTGTGCATCAATTCAAGCCTCTACAAATACTCTGCTTTTCCTCTAGTATATGGCATACTTAACTTGCCTGTGCCATCATTATCTGCTTTTCCTTCCTCATACTCAAGCCTCTGACACCCTTATGAAGTTGTGGGTTATTTCTTTTTTGTTTTGTTTTGTTTTGGTTAGCCTCTCCCAACAGACTGGCTTGGCTGGACTGGGAGATTGGCCATTCCCTTGTGTTTGGGTATTCTCACCTCAGTGGCTCCTATCAATTGTTTCCGGTCTTGGAGCCATATGAGACACTCTTGACAGGAAATGTCTGGTTCCAGTGCTGTTGACAAGTCAGTGGCACTGTGGTTTGCACGGTTGAACCAGAAATACCAATCCCTAGTGACGTGTTGGGATTGCCAAAGCAGGTTCCCTACCTCATGCAGGCAGTCTCTGGTAAACAGGAAGATATCTATGCCAAGCACAGAGAACCATACGGAAGCTGAAGTAGATAAGGATATTCCTTGCTTGTTTCTGAAAGTTTGCCCAATAGTAAGCATCATTATATTGTTCTAAGGCTGAATGAAGAGCTGCTACTGAAATAAGTTTGGTCTTCAGACTTGCACTGAAATAAATTTTGCCCTCCTTTCTTTTCTTCTATATCTCTGTCAGCCCAGTATCTTCCTCTTTTAACCCTCAAGTGTAAAAGAACACAAAATCCTGGTCTCAGAAGTTGCCGTTATCATCTTTCCTTTTCCCCTGATTAGTTGTGGGACAGTGAATGTAAGGCAATGCTTGTGTGTTTAATACCAATTAATCAGAAGATAATAGCAAACATAAACATTCATTAGTTGTATAGCTGCTCTGTTTGTATTCACTGCTTTTCCTGGCAGCGCTGTAGTAAGCAGGTAGTATCAAAAAGTAGGGTGTACGTGTATGATATCTCAGAGCACTTGTTTAAACATTCTTTGCCCTGCTACATTTAAAACAATGAGTTAGAGATGAACTTTGACCACTGCATTTCATTTATCACTGTCTTGGTGACTAAAGGCATGGCTAATAGCCAAGAGCAAAGGGCTCTGGATCCACTAATGGACACTTAACCTTTTTTCGCTGTGTTAATGAGTATACTCTTGAGTTTTGTACCATTTCTTAAGACAAGTTAATTAGGGGAGATTTTACATGTAAGGTTCTCAGTCTTTGCACAGATAGCTGAAAGAGAAATACATGGATTTACATCACAGATGAAATGACTGTTAAGATATTTTAATGTATGCCAGACTTCACAGAGATGTGTACTTTTCTGGTGCTTCTCAGGCAAAAAGGGTCAAGTGGGTTGCCTCCAATTCCAGTTAATGAATCTGGTTTCCCAGGGTAATAAGAAGCCAGTTAGTACTGCAGTGATATTTTGTTCTCTTGAATGCATGATAGTGTGTTTCAAGCTATTGTTGGTGTAGATGTTAGTTAGCCTAATAACAGGCTAGACTGTGACTGCTCAGTAGTTGTTGGTGTGTCTGCAGCTCAGTGTGTGGTTACTCAGCTAATGTGTACATGGGCAGCTTCATTAGAGGCAGTTTGGCTGCTGTCAGCAGGCAGACAGAGCTCACAGCAATTTAGGACATGGACACTGAACTGCCTGCTGCTGTATTTATGCTGGTTTTGCTACCTAGGCCAGAGTGAATGAAGCTCTAGTCTTATGATTATGATGCTCTTGTCTATTTAGGCATGCCAGTTTTTGTTTAAGGAGATGGGAGAGAAAGTTGTGATTAGACTCTACTTTATTGTTCATAAACTATCAAGAGACAATAATTTACTGCAAGACTTATTGTAAGACTTACTAGCTGTAATGTCAAAGATGACTAGAAAAGGTAAAGACTGTTCTATACCTGTTTTCTTTAGTATCAGTGATCTGTCACCAGGTCTGCTTTCATAAGACAGAGTAAATTTTATCCCTGACTTTGGTTTTGGGCACAAAATTTCACATTCTTACAGCCTGTGGGGTTGCAAAACTTGCAGTTCTTGCACTTCTCTGTCTTTTCTTCCTGTTTTATGCAGTGTGCTTCCATACCTATCCTACTCATTAGTCTGCTGGAGCCTGAACAGACTTTCTTTGCTGCAAAATTGAAGGTGTGCAGGAGCATTTGAAGTGAATTGACATCAGTGAACTGATGTTCCTGGTCTTCAGAGAGCTTCATCCTGAGGGCTTAGGTGTTGAGAAAACTCTACTCTGATTCCTGTGCTTGATCAGGCTTTTACTTGGGTTGAAACTCAAACCAGAGATGTTTTGGTAAGGGGGTAGTTCCAGTGTAACTGTAGAGCTGATTCCTCCACCTTTGTTGAAATACCATTTTGTCACTTACGAAACTGTGATTAGAGAACTTATCTTCTATGGCATCAGAATGTTTGATTAATTTCATCTGGGGGAAATGAGAGTGAGAACCTGATAAAGAGGATTATTATGGCAGTTTATATATTGACCACCAAAGAGAATTTTGATATATGTATGTGTATGTGTATATATGTATATGTATGTGTACTTTCACTTAGATTTGTCTTGAAAACCATCAGTCTTGCTCGTCTTTGCTAAACTTCTAATCATATTTTACGTAACTGAGTATAGTGTTTGCTGTTTTGTAGTGCACTCAATGGTACATTTCAGGTGCTCTATAAGAACCATTACCACTCCTGTTTCTGTGGTGGGTTTTTTCTCTCTCTCTCTCTCTGGTTTTTTTTCCTCCCAAATGAGCTACACAGTATTTGACTTCTGCACTTCTGTCAAGTACATCGATCCCTCCTTTTGGTAAGAGGAGTTTCTCTCCTGATATTGTGGAAGAATATAGTCATAAATAGGTCTGTCAGAAGAGCTGGTTTAGGATATATATATATATATTTTATTTGGATAGACATCTGATCCCAAAAGTGCATATACCTTTTTTGGCTTGCTGGAATTGCAGGTAAGGCTTGGGTTGTTCCCCTTGGAAATTGCCATACCAGCCCGAGGCCTAACCTGAACTTGAGAAATCTGATCTCTTTGTTGTGAGTGATATCTTCATCTTAAAATACGTAACTGCTAGACTGAGCAGGAAAACTTCACAAAAGATGGACCTAAGAAGATGCTGCTTTGGCTATCAAATTAGGTTATCCAGCAGGATTTCACAGAAGTCTTGACATGCAAAGGAAAGTGATCCTCTTTAGTTACATAAGAAACACAAGTATCACATTAGAGTTTATGCCAGTTATGCTGAGTTTATTTATCTCAGTGTAATTTTTCGTGCAGATGATTCATTGCTCATAGTCCTTCCCTCCTCTGTGTAAATAACTCAGGGTTTTTGTACGGTTTGGGTTATTTAATTTAATTTAATTTAATTTTAATTTTTACTATGATAGGGATGGTGCAGGACCCAAGAATGTTTTCTACAGTATGGTCCTTTGTCAGACTTTGTTGAATGGATTTGGCCAGCTTGACAGTAATACATGCATTTTTTTTTTTTTTGGTTCCTCTTTCCTTCTTCATGATCCTAGGAACTTGCCATTTTAACATAGGATTTCTCAAGTGTTATTTGTAATATGGCTTTGATCAGGCTCCATCTAAAGTAATATTTCTCTTTGAATCTTAGTTTTGCAACTCTAGTGAGAGCACATTATCTTGCAAGATTGCAGAATGAAGTCATGGCAATGTGCACAAATTTTCCTCCTGCTCAGCATTAACAGATATGTATCAGAGATTTAGAGTTGCTCAAGATTAGACTTCTGTGTGAGTAAGAGCAGTTAAAAATATAACTTGTATTATGTCAAGTTTTGGAAGAAAATAAACTAATCTCCTCCAAAATATAGTGATGATATTGTCGTTCTTGTTTGGCTTTTGTGATGCTTCAGTTTCCTAAAATTAATGAAAGTGAATGTATGTATAGTCTTAGTAGTTCACTGCCTTTTTTACGTCAGTAAAATCTGATGATATCCATACCACAAATATTTATGTGAAATTGGACAGAGGGAGATGCTTAGAACAGAAATTAGGTATCTTTTAGAAAACATAGTTGAATATTAGATTTTTAAGTGTGAAAACATATCTTTTTTGGTACCATAATAGTTTCCTTTAATTTTGTTTCTTGAAGAGCCTAAGCTTGTATAGGCAAATGTTTGTTCTTTCCTCTGTGTGTATTTGTCGTTTCTTCAGGTTTTTAATAATTTATAAGCCTGTAGGCTACTTATAGGAAAACATTACTGACGAGTAGGTGCCTCAAAGATATTCCTTTTCAACAAATTGGAGACACAGTGCTTCCCCAGTCAAGAGTGTGACCACAGGGCTTATCTTTTATTGAATGTCTTCATTTCAGTTTTGATGATCTAAGTAAATAGGTGAGGTGAAAAGCTGTGGTTAGAGGTAGAATCTCTGATTAGATTAGAGAAACTTGAAGATGCATAGGCTTTTTCCTACAGAGCTTGTCTAGCTATCTAACTTTTCAGTAATGAAAGCATCCAAAGGAATGGGAAAGCATAGAAAGATACTGGAAACCAGGTTGCTATTTTGTTCTGCTCTTAACAGAAACATATTTCTCTGGTTTGGGTTTGGTTTTCTGTTTGTTTTTTTTTTTTTCTGAAACATAAGTAAATAATTAATTGGGTGAAAAGACAGAAAGGTGTTTGTTGAAGAGATGGAGATGAGTTGGTTTTCTTGCTTTGCACTCTTGCTTCCACAAAACTTTTGTAGTGGAAATACACTGCCTGGTATAACAGGAATCTTACAATGAGTCAGCAAAATAGTTAATTGCCTCCTGCTATACTTTGACATTGGTGCAAATCTGGTCAAGAGAAATACGTGATTTAAGAGAAATTGTGGACTGCATTCCTTGTTCTGTTTGTAAGTGTTTGTGTATCTGCTTGCATGCATTATTCACACAGGTAACATTTATTATGAACAGGGTTTTCTACATAGTAAAGTTTTACTTACATGGGGGTTACTTTGGCTTTATATATTCACTCTCTCTCTGCTTCTCTGCATCTGTACGTTGTCTTTTTCTCACTCTATCATTGTTCTATAGGAATCAAAATAGATCTGAATGGTAAATTATACTGTAACGTTGCCTTTCTGTTGGTTTTCTTCCAAAGTTCTAGTACAGAATCTATACAATATGTTGTAGGTTACATGAATTTTTATTGCAACTTGCACAGAGCATAAAAATACATCCAATGTAATTCTTTTCTTTTATTTTTCCCTAAGGTTATCAGTCACCGTGGTTTACTAAGCAGATTTTATTCTTCAAGACAGCAGTTGAATTTTTTTCCTTTTCGTGATCAGTGGTTTTTCTGTTTTTACACTTTGAGGTCTTATTTAAAGAAAAAATAGAGGAGTAATAGTGAAATAGAAAAAACCTGAATGGTATCCTGCTGACTATGTTCAAAATTCAGGCATAATATCTAAAATGGGGAAATCCTTCTGGATCTCTTATTTCCTACTTAAAACCAGGTCTTCTTACCACAATAAATTATGTGAAGAAACATGAGCTAGATGTATTTGACTGTCAAAAATGTGTGGCATTGACAATATTTTTTTTAAATTTCTTTCTGCAGATATTGCTGTTGTAGAGATGAGTGATGCCTTCCGTCAACCTTCCCTGTTCTACCATCTGGGAGTCAGGGAGAGCTTCAGCATGGCTAACAACATTATCCTCTACTGTGACACCAACGCAGAGTCTCTGCAGTCACTGAAGGTAGCCCTGGGTGGAAAAAGGGGGATGGAGGGCAAGTCATAGCTAGTGTAACACGAGAAATAGGTTCTTTCTGTAAGAAATACACAAGCCACTTGTGGTTCAGAACACAGCAGCAAAAATGTTCTGAGCCCTGGCAAAGATATCTACAATGTAATGCTGTAAAACTCAGTTTGGTTTTCTAAAGAAAGATTTAGATTACTCGATCACAGTCATTTAAATACCTTGCTGTTAAATGGCTGTTTACAGAAACACAAGTTTGCCAAATGTGAGATGAAAAACTAAATGCAAGATACTGTCATTCAAGGGAATTACTGGTGTTTGTGGTAAACTGTTACAGTAATAACAATCCTATGAGAGTGGTGGTGTGTAGGCAGCAAAATAATCCTTAGGCTTTAGCTTCTGTCTAAATTAGCAGTTTTCTGCCAAACCTTCTGGGACCTCCTGATAACCCCTGCTAAATCTTGCTGAGTTACAGCTGTTTGCATCAGGTACCTGCAGGATTGCTGTGCTGAAGATTAGCAGCAGTGTAATGGAGTCAGTAAAAACAAAACTCGTGCCTCAGTGCACAGTATGATTCTTTGGTTTAAGGCAAGAGGTACTTTAAGATAATCTATGAGGCTGTGAATTTTGTCAGCCAAGGAGTTGATACTTGCTCCCTACTGCAACTATCCAAAAAGTTTAGCAACTTCATGATGGGAAAGAGTAAACAACTTGGATGTCATTCTTTTCAATTACTTCCCCACTCTCAGATGCATTGGCTTTACTCAGGAGGTGTTTTATGCACTTGCACTTCCCTTCCAGGCTTTGCTGAGAAGAAGAATTTAGAGTGAGAAGCTTGGTGAGTCAGACTGCAGTCTGGGCACCAGCACCACTGAGGAAGGGTTTGTTTCCACTGCTTCTGGCAAGTGCAGGCTCTTTGGTTTTGGTTCTGTCCTATTTTTTTCAGGTTAGCCTTATATTTGGAAGGGACCTGCTTAGTAACTCAGTTTTTTCCCCCTGCTCTTCCCTCTAAATTTTCTCAGCTAACTGGACCTCTTGCAATCCAATTAATTCATTTCTTTCTGCAACACAAAGAGTATACAAATAAAAGCCCTAAAAATAATGCTGCTGATAAAAGATGTATCTGGGAATTGAATTCACTTGTCTAAGTACAATGATCTACAGTATAAACAGAGCAGAATTTCATTGTACTGGGCAAAGAGCCAAATACCCAACTCCCACTGACAAATCACTTGGGGTGAAGCATCAGGCTTTCTTGAGCACTTGGAAGAACTTTTTACTAGTTTAGAAGTTGGACTTTGTAAATGGGGCATGTGCTGGATTCCCACTGGCATCAGTGGAAGCCTAGTTCTGTGCAGGGAGACTTGGATGTCACAGTTGTCACCAGTACTCTGCTGACTGAAAGACTCTGTTCAGTTTCCCTTAGCTTTGAACTGGGCTTGTGTTTCTGCACTTGATAGTCTGTAGGGAAATAATAGTCAAAGAGCTTTCCATACTATTTAGTAACTGCCGAAAAAAAGCAGCTCTGGGCATACTGTGCCATCTTCTGAGGTGGTGTTTGTTCATGTATTTGTTACAGCCAGCAGGTAAGAGTAGAAGCAATGCAGGAGAGCATGTGCAGTTGTAATCTTGTATGGAAGGGGGAATTCAAAAGCTGAAAGTGAAGGAAATACAGAACTGCAGCACATGATTTAATCAGGGCACAAAGCAGCGTAAGTAAACTTTTGCTGGGGAAATGTTCTTTTGTATGAACATTCAGGCCAGGCTGGGCAGGGCTTTGATCAACCTGATCTAATCAAAGATGTTCCTGTCCATGCTGGGGATTTGACCAGACCTTTATGACCCATACTTGGAAAGCAAGAAACAGTCATATGTGAAACATGCCCCTCTCAATAGGGAGCAGTTTTATCAAAGCCTTAAGCAACATGGCAAGTATGAGGTGCCTTGGTTTGACACTGTGCCTGTTTTTAATGCTGTTGTGCTGGTGAAGCTGCTCACCTGTCCCAGTGGCAGAGGCTGTTATGGTTATCAGTTCCTGGGATCAGAATTTGCTGACAAATCATGCTGGAAGCAAGATGCTCATTGTTCAGAAGTGGTTTACACTTGAGTTGTACCACCTGGATTAGTGTACAGGAATCAGCTCTTTCTATCTGTGTGTACTTCTAATTCTCTGAAAATTCACATTGAAAATCTGAAGATAGGTTCTTTGCATCTGATTATTAGAGCCAAGTGAATTTCAGGCAGTTTTGGAATATTTTAAAACCTCATATGAATACTGCTTTTACTATCCTTTTTGATTGCTTCTCCTGGTAGCAAAATGTTACTTACTATATTTGACTTTCCAAATCTGAAGAGATGTTTATTAATAGACAATGTCTGGACATCATCCTTCTAGGAAAGTTTACAAATGGAAGGATATGTATATATGTGTATATATGTATATTCACATGCAGACAGTAGGTATACTCTTATGTGTATATAAGTTGTATGTATCTACTTGGTTCCTTAGTAATTTTGTCTCTTCTGAGACAATACCTCATTTATGTTGATTTGACAGGCATGGAAAACATCTGTCAACCAACCTTTTCTTGTCATGTGTGTGAACATATTAGCAAGTCATACTGATCAGATATCTTTCCTAGTGCTGTCAACATTATTTTAATTTTTTTTTCTTTTTTATTCCAGGAAATTATTTGCCAGAAGAATAATGTAAGTATGATGTATGGATTTCAGTTGAATTATAAACACTCCAAATTTCCATTTCATTTAATGTTTATATTCTGTTTCCCACTTGAATCATTGAACACACTCCTACTGTATTTTACAGAGTTAGACTGTTAGAATTCTGGAAATTCTAGCAGCAAATCTGAGTATATCACTTGGTTGCTAGGTACCAGGCTCATTTCTTACCTTGCCTCTATCTATCAGTGGTATTTTCTCTGCTGCCTTTACTTGTCTCTCATATTGTCTCACACCCATTTGCATTTGTCATTTTATCTTTTGTTGTTGTCGTTGCCTTTTTCCATACAGTGTCCTTTAATGTTTTTAAAAAATACTCTATTGGAAAGCAGTTATTTGTAAACTATTGCTCGTATTAGAAACCCATGGCTACAGCTCTGAAAAACAAAAGTGTACATATATATGTATGCATGTATATGTGTGTGTGTGTAAATATAGGTATGTGTGTATGTTTTTATGTATACATATGTGCATATATCTGTGTGTGTGTATCTAAAGGTATGTATATATAGATGTACGTGTGTATGTATGTATATATACATACACACACACACATTTATAAAGAGAGTATTTATTTCTAGAAGTTGAGTCCTGGAGCCTGTTAGTCCAAGTGCAGTGTAGATCCTGGTGGTCTGAGTGCCAGTCATTATTAGAGTGTAGGCTTCTGTACCTTGGCATCCCTTTGGTTTCTGAGGTTGACTTTCCAAATCGCCCTTCCCTTTTTCACTTCCAAGTTCAAGGGAGGCCAACCTGTGGCTAGGAGAACACTGCTTTTTTAATGTGGTTTATTCTGGAGCAGCAAGGGCAGTCATGTCAGAATATATATCTGGCATGTTGAGTTGTTCTTGGTTTCACTTCGTGACTTACTGCTAGCCACATTTGCTGAGGTATAATTTCATGGAGGCTAGTCAGTGCTGTGCCAATATCCCGAGGTGCTATGTGCATACTGTGCAATTCTGTATATTAGAACAAAATTTTCTAGAGGGGCATATGAAGTATTTTATTTCAGAAATTGTCCAGGTTTTATTTTCCTCAGTGTCATGAAAACTGCAGCACTCCTGATTTTACTTCTTTATTTAACAGTGGATTAAGTAATTATTTTTGCCAGTATGAAATATGACTCTGAAAAATATGCAGTCTTTTCTTTTCTCTGCATGGAGTTTCTAAAGATGGCTTCAAAATCAGTGTGAGCTTTGGTCTAATGCTGCATTTTAAATTACAGAATTTTTTTTTTTTGTTAAGCAAAAAGGTTTCCCTAAAGAGTTTCTGTATAGCTCTTAACCAAAAAGTGCTTTTCAGACACTCACAGAAGGCTGTGAAAGATGTGCTAGACTAGAAATCTCTTGCCTTTCTCTAATGAAAGTGGAAGAAATGATCAGTTAGGCTTTTTACATAAAATGAAAGGAGAACAGTAAGGCTTTTCTTGTAAATGAATGTATTACATTCTGTGTTTTTGTTCTGGTGGCCCAGGACCTAGGGAAAATGGTGTGTGACTAATGTAATGTTCCTGGGAGGGTAAAGGGAAGAGCTCTCTTAGCAGGAAACCAGCAGGAGATGACTGGTACAATAGAATAAAGGGGAGATGTCATCTTGTCCTGTTTTTAAATGACAGTCCCCAAAGCTCAAGGAGAGGTGTGATAACTTGGCCTTGTCTGTTTCAGAAAGGATTGTTCTGTGTTCCATTTAAATTTGGATAGGTGACTGTGACACTGTCATTTCTCACTTTTAGAAATGCTTCAGTGTATGCCAGAAAAAGAATGTGTTCCTTGAAAGTCTCAAATGTTTTCAAGCACACCCACATAACATCTTTTCTGGGAGGAAGTATTTTCCCTGGGATTAGAACAGGGAAGTCAGTGAAATTGTTTTAGTAGCTCCTTTGTGTCCTTTCTCATTTTTCAGCAGGAAATTTCCAACCAAACTACCTGGAAGCAGACTTTTCACAATGTTGGTGCATGCCTAACTACTGAATATAATACCTGGTTCATAAAAATCATGTTTCTTCATTAATTATAAGATTCTTGGATAAATGGGTATGACAGAGGTTCCCGTCTAGAAAAGCCATGTCTCTGATGCCCACCCTTACCAAAAAATAGTCATGTTATGTTACTGATATGAAAAAAATAATGAAATTCACATATGATTAAACACAAAGTTCAGTTTTGCTGTTCTAGGACATGTTTTTAATAGCCTGCAAATATCAGCCATATCAAGACCATGGTATCCTTGGCACCAGGGGATTAAAAATGTTGCAAAACAAATGTGTGTGTATCTATATATATCTGACTAACTGAAATACCTTGTGTTTGCTTTTCCTAAACCTTGTATCCCTAAAAATAAGTGGGATTAAAAAAAATAAATCTATTGCTGACTGTTTTGTTCTTCTGAATGGATTTTTGTGCTTCCTAATAATAGTCAATACAGTGTTGCACAGTGAGGATAAGCTGCCTGGAGCCTGTCTGGGCAGAGCAGTACAAGATAACATTGGCTTATTTCCTGTTATATGTGGTTTTATAGCTATTAAGTTGGACCTTTTCCAAATGTTCCAGTAATACCAAAACCATATATTTTTACAGGGAATGATACCTTAACAGGAGGGAGTTACTTTGCTGGTTAAAAGCTTAAGTTTAGTTTTTACTGTTATCTGATTTTTGAGGTCAATCGAGCAGCAGAGGCATTCTAGAAATTACTAGTAAAGAGTTTCAGTCATAAGATGTTGCTATAAAGGTTATGGTTCATGACTGTACATTGCTAGTTTTAGCTAACTGGTTTTAATTTCATCCTAATTCTCCACAGTTTAAATTCTATCACCTTTGGAGGAAAGTTGGAGGTCCATTCAATTTTTTAAAAAATTGACTTCTTGCTGAGTCTGGGTGTTTAATACGCATGTGGTTTGCAACCCACTGCGGTAAGTTAGACCTTGGCCCAGTGCACACCTTGCAGTTCAGGCTGCTTGCGTGCACCAGGGTGGAGCAGTAGGTAGCCTTGGGGGCTGCCTGGGTGTGAGAGTGCAGTGCAGCTCCTGGGCTGATCAGAAGGGCCCCTGGGTGCAATGGGAATTGCTCTCTTGGGCAGCTGCCTTGCAGGCGTTGGCAATTAAACAACAGGGTCGGTGTTGTATGGTCGGGCACCCTTAGTTGTGTTTTGCTTTTCTAACACTTGAAGGGATCTAACTGTAGTGATAGGACAAAGGGCAATGGCTTCAAGCTCAAAGAGGGTATGTTTAGATTAGGTATTAGGAAGAAATTAGGTACTGTTAGGGTGGTGAGGCACTGGAACAGGCTGCCCAGAGAAGCTATGGATGTCCCATCCCTGGAAGTGTTAAAAGCCAGGTTGTATGGAGCTCCAAGCAACCTGATCTAGTGGAAGGTGTCCCTGGCCACAACACAGATGTTGGAACTGGGTAACCTTTAAGGTCCCTTCCAACCCAAACCATTTTATGGCTCTATGATTGTAATTTTTATTGGTTTTCCACAGCCTTTCCTAATTGCCTCTTGTTTAAGGTATAGCTTGAGAGACAGTTTGGTGAAGTGCTCCTTTAATGGGAGTGGGAGAACTCATCCATTTCTGAGATCCCCAGTGTAAGAGAGACATGGAGCTCCTGGAGCAGGTCCAGCACAAGGAAACAAAGATGATGAAAGTACTGGAGCATCTCTTAGGAGGAAATGCTGAGGGAGCTGGGCCTGTTCAGCCTCAAGAAGAGACAGAAGAGAAGAGGGGACCTGATCCATGTCTATAAGTATCTGAAGGGAGGGTGTCAAGAAGATGGAGCCAGGCTCCTTTCATTGGTGCCAAGGACTAGAGCAAGAGGCAATGGGGCAGACACTGATGCACAGGAAATTCCACCTGAATGGGAGGAAGAACTTCTTTACTGTGCAAGCGACCAAGCACCAGAACAGATTGCCCAGAGAACTCATGGAGTCTCCCTGACTGGNAGGAAACAAAGATGATGAAAGTACTGGAGCATCTCTTAGGAGGAAATGCTGAGGGAGCTGGGCCTGTTCAGCCTCAAGAAGAGACAGAAGAGAAGAGGGGACCTGATCCATGTCTATAAGTATCTGAAGGGAGGGTGTCAAGAAGATGGAGCCAGGCTCCTTTCATTGGTGCCAAGGACTAGAGCAAGAGGCAATGGGGCAGACACTGATGCACAGGAAATTCCACCTGAATGGGAGGAAGAACTTCTTTACTGTGCAAGCGACCAAGCACCAGAACAGATTGCCCAGAGAACTCATGGAGTCTCCCTGACTGGAGATACTCCAGAACTGCCTGGACACAATCCTGTGCCATGTGCATCAAGCAGGATGACCCTGATTGAGTGGCGAGGTTGAACCAGATGACCACTGTGGTGTCTTCCAACATGACCCATTCTGTGGCTCTGGATGAGGCATTCCAGAGGCATCTGCAAGTTCAGAATCTCCATATGGCTGCTGTTAAAACACTGTAGCATAGAGTATGTTTAACTGTTGGTTTCTTTCACCATGGGAATTAGGGTAAATATTTTTAATACTCTTCATCCAGCCAACAAGAGATCTGTGGCCAGTTTGATTTCTCATATCCAAGCATGTAAAAATGCTATGTAGCCTTCAGTAACTGTTTTGTTGAAAATGATAACTCTGGTATCTATTATTTATGATACAACACCATCTTTTGCTTATTCTTTAGTTTTTTGAATTCTTGACTAATGTATTTGTCACATACTTTCCTAGGAAAAGGTTGGTAACTTTTTTGTCTATGTAAATATGATGAAAGGACCATATAGGCTGTAAGCTATTTTTAACAAGCATTTAGGATGTAGCATGGCTGCAATAGAATGCTATTGCTGGGTGTATAAAGAAAGAATACATTCTCAAAAAAAAGGGGAAGTATTTGATAGAGTAGATCCAGTCTCTCTGCTTCAGTTCATTTGAGGCATGAGGCTTACTCAAGTTCCTTTTCAAATCAGTAGTAAGGCTATCAGTCATGTGAGTGGGATTTAAAGTAAGCCTGTATTTGTTAAAACATCAGCACATGTTGATCAGCTGTGTGTTTGGGGGATGGAGGGAATAGATTTAAAACTTGGTTTATGATTTTGCCATCTGCTACACATAATATTGTGTACAGTCAGAGAACTACCTTAAAAATCTCACCAGAATAATTGAAATAGAAAGCAGATATTTCTCAAAAGGATGAGTGGGAGAAATACAAAAAAGCTCTCTTAATTAGAAGAGTGTCAGCAGGAGGAACAGTTCCTACTGTGAGAGATACTGGCTATTTTTATTACGTCAGCTAATTTGTTTTTCTTTTATTGAAGATGCTGACCTGAAGCTTTGTCAAGTGGGTTAGATTCTGCTAGATTCCATCCATGGCTAAAGTATCATGGATTTGGTTTGGGGGATCTTTGTTTTCTTTGACACTTCTTGTCTTTGAAGCATTTTCCTATGATTGTGGATGTTTGACTGCTAAATGATTCCAACAGAAAAGTGTTAGTAAAGAGCCTTAGGGAATTGAAAAGACTGCCCATCACGGACTCTCTGCAGTTTTTCAGAGTTTTCTCGCTCTTTTTGAAGAAAAAGTCAAGATATGAGAATTAATTGGCCAGAACTCAAATGTTCCTTTGTCAAGCACCATGTCTTTTTAATCTGTGCAACTTTCAGAAAAAAAAATCTTTTGTATTACAGCAGATTTATTTTTGAGGGAGAGAGTAGTTTTTATGTTACTTCATGATGTTCTTTCTAAAAGGACATAGTCTCCCCATTCAAGTCCAAAAAGCTGTCCTTTTCACGAGTAGTAGTTCTGTAGAAGAGGAGAATATTGAAAGAAGGGCTGGTTTATATTCTTACTATGATCATTAAAATGTAAGTATATGCTATTGATTTTTATTATCCCTAGAATACAAATAGGTGCTGTATTAATTTCTTTCAGAAGCTGAGAAAGGATACTGAACAAGAAAGAGGTGCTTAATGCTCCAGTGACCACTAGGTCTAGCTAGAAGCAGGCTTGTCTTAAATTCTGTAATTATAGAGCTATTAAGAATGATCTTACATCTCTGACTAAAATTACTCATGCTTTGGAATTATTAAATTTGTGCTCAGTAAATGAGGAAGGGACATTAGAAAAATACAGAACAATTAAAGCATTTGCAACAATTAATTACAGATTCTGTCACTTAGTTGTAAGCATTTATGTGTGTAGCTGGCGCCAGCCAGCACTCCTGCCTTCTGATCAGTCTGACTGATTTGATGGAATGGGCTGACATGGATAGTCTGTCAGAAAATGACCTGATGTTGCCAGGTCCTGAGTGTGCTGGCCCAAAGCTTTCAAAGAGATGTGTGTACATATCTCCCAGATAAAAGTAGCTCAGCTGATCTGAGAGCTGAGGCCAGGATTACCTGCCTGATGTCCCGAGTGCTCGAGAATCAGTCTGATCCACCGTAACTATCACCTAGTGCTCTGTATGCACACTCGAGGCCTGTCCCAGCCCCAGGTGGTTTCAGTGATGCCTTTCAACATACAACTCAGGTGCCCTGCAATCCCTTAGTAATTTTCACTTGTCTAGTCTGAGCTTTTGAACCTTAAATAATGAAGGTTTTATAAAGAAAGAAGGTTGCAAATGAACCTTACAGCACCTGTTCTTGATTGAGGGGGTCTATTCCCAACCCCTTCTGAAGTCCCTGTGTTCAACCCATGTTTCTTAAAGGGTATTGACATAACAAAACATTACAATTGTATTTAAGATGCTACTCCTGCAAAAATCCTGGTTTTATTGAAAGACTTCTATCTATTACTTTCATTATACATGATATGGTGAGTCACAAGAGTGGATCAAAGTAAAAATTTTGTCTTGTGTGCTTAAGAGATTTGGAGTACAGGGGGAAGTCAGAGTTAGAAAAAATACCAGATTTTGTGGGATCAGAGTTGGGATGGAGTATTACAGGGCAAACTTTAATAGAATAAATTAAATATATTTAAGCTTCCAAGTCTAGTAATATGCACTAAGTGAAAATGTAAAGCAAAGTGTGAACAGATGGGAAGTGTGTGTCAGAAGGACCACCTGATCCTTTCTGACTTAAGTTAACATTGCTTATATTTTCCCGAAAAAAGATGAGAAGGACATAGGAGTTGCTGAGACAGGTTGCATCACCTGATGAATGAGGAAAGAAGCAAGTCACACACTCTGCTTTGGGGAGAATGGTTGAGACTTTTCTGCCATTTAGAGTAGCTCCACAAGTGCTTCCCCTTCAGGTCCTCTTGGGCTCCCACCCTAACCATAGCCCAAATGCAGCTGGAGTCGGGCTCTTTGCAATTAGAATTTGTGATGGTGACTCAGCATGTTTCTCCACAGCAGGGGACTATAGAACTTTGTTATACAAAAGCAGTCTTGTGCCTCTGTTATCTTTTTTCCACCACCACCTTTAGTAAATATGAAACTTTTTATTATTTTTTTTTCTTTTGACGCTAGAGCTACTGCACGTCTGCCTTTGTTAGGTTTAGCTGTTAAATATCTACCTACAGTACTCTTTAGCTAGGGAAGTGAAATTGAGGTCAGTATTTCTTGTGTTTCTTAACTTTATTGCATGTGTGCTCTTTCTACTTTTTTTTTAAAGTGTATTTCCTAAGGAAATGAAACTTAAGAGCTTGTACTGGTTTTTCATCCTCCACATTTGTTCTGTATCTGCCTGTTTGTCTGTCTGATGAATTTCAGCCGAATTTGAGAGGTTTCATAGATACAGAGCTCCTACAAAAGATAACTATCTAGGTTAAGTTAAGAAGCAAAGTGATGCCCTGGCTGAGGGAAAGGCCACTGTGTTTTCACAATACCTGCTGCAGAATATCAGGGTGAGATTCTACCCTGAGACAATTCCCTTAAACCCCTGGGGGCCCTCTGAACAACTGTAAATGAATTTATTTTTTTTCTCTTCCCACTGTGTTTTCTCCTGTCTTTTATTGTTAAGTTCTTCCCCGTCCACTGCTTCCAAAGGCACTTGGGTCTACATGTCTTCTGTACCAGGCTCTATATTATAACCAGCTTTTTTTTTCCACCCTCACCTAACAGGAAGAATGCAGATAAACTAACTTTTGCTGACTCTCTTGTTTCACTGAAATAGATACATACTTCCTAGAGAAGATGCACTCAGGTTGAGTTTCTAAAAGCTCATACTCAGTAATGGATCCAGGCACTTGTCATCTGCAGGAAGAGCAGTTTTCCACCAGGTAGAATTAAAAATTAAGACACTGATACTGTCTCTGTAGCTGGCACGACCATCTTACAAGAGTAAACCTTGGATTCTGTGAATTTCAAAAGATGGAAACATCCTTTCTCAGAGCTAATTTTTATTTAAGACCTGAGTATTGGAAACAGTGTGCCAGAGGTCTGAGAAGGGTTTCCTGCAAACAGTCTTGAATTCATTTTTAATGCACTGAGTAAACATTAGGAAGTAAAAAGTTTGTCTCCGGATATCTGTAGCTACTTCACCCTTTCTCTTGATGCTGACTTCCCAACCTTTTTCCCCTTTATCTAGAAAAGGAAAGCTGGAGAATAGTCTGCCTGTGTGTAATAGAGGCTCTTATGCCACTGGCTGTGTACCCATCTCTTATAATTGCTGAAACCAGTTCCAGCAAATTCATAATTTTCCCTCTGCCTTTAACTGTGGGGCTCGTTAGATTTTAGCAGGGTAAAAAGTTCATCCATTCACTGTTGAAAGCATGTGATTGCCTTACATGCTAGGATATTCTTGAATAGAAGTATCCATTCACTCCGTTGCACAGACAACCAGTTTGGGTTCTGGCATCCCACTCCTTAGTTACTTGTAAAAAATTTGTCATATACTTCCCAGTTCCCCAGTTTCCTTTGGAATTTCTGCAGTCACACAGAGATAAATATTCCCTAGCTCTTCAGCAGCAGTAGTTTGCAATGCTTGGGGAAAGAAGACTAAATTAACCATTGTGCAAGGCACTGTGTGCAATAATCTCCAAACAACTTCTGTGGTAGTTGAACTCAATTGACCTCATGTAAATGCCTGCACCAATTATTTTAGATTTTACAGAGTCTGTCGACCCGTGAGAAGTGCAGTGGGATTACCATTATATTGAGGTCTTACAATTTCATAGTATGATGGGTGTAATTAAATAATAATTTCTATACTTTTCATAGCCAGTCTCTGATTTATAAATAAACACGTGTTTACTGACATATCTGTACACAAATGTTGTGCAGACTTGAATACCTGAATCCTTCTATGTTTTAAAAATCTAATAATGCATGTTAAAATGCACGTTTTAAGCACACAGCTGGTATTGTGCATTCAAAAACAATTCAGACACTGCCCTCTCGGAGCTCAGCTAGGCTGGGGAGTTTCTGAAGTGATGTCTGTATTGCTGTATTGACTTCTGGGAGAGCCAAAACAGAAACTAATTAACCTTGGAAGTAAGTTAGGGGTACCAAAAATGATGAGTCTCAAGAATTGCTTCCTTAAGGCTTTTGTTGTTGGGCTGCTGGGCACTTCAGCAATGGAGTCTGAGCTTTGAGAGGTGAAAGGAGGAACTCCTCCTGGTTTTGTTGGTATTCTGTCTCATAGTTAAAACTCTTTAAACCACAAATATCCAGCAACTTTCTCTGCACATAAATCTGTACTCTCACACATACCACAGTCAGCAGACATCTTGCCTTACTCTTCCTTGAAAGATTTTTTTTTCTTTTTTTTTTATTGCAAGGTATCTGTCATACATTGATATATATGTATGATTTTAAGTTCCATTGAAAATATTTTCTACAGAGCAGGGAATTTATTTTGCTTTTTGAATGCAAAACTATTTGAGTCATTTTGCAGTTCATATGAGGATTAGTTTTCTCTATGGTTTTCCTGTTGTGAGGCAACTAGATACCGTTTCCAGTATCTGTGAGCCAAACTGTTCTGCTTTCTTCTGATCATCTGTCACCTTGAAAAGCGAGTACCTCATCTTCTTCTGATTCCATCTGCCTATTCAGGATGTGGCCTGAGAATTGTTTCACTATTAAGCCAATTAGAATTTTAAGGTCAACTTGATACTTCTGAAAAGACTGATTTTACAGGAAGCAGATCAGAAATCTGAAAGAATACATTTCACATCATATTTGATGTGAAAACTGAATTTATGAATTAAAACTTAGTCTTGCTGAAGTAAGCAGCAAGCCTCCCTTTGACTTTAACAGGTGGAGTTTTGCAGGTAGTATATGCAGTTGTTTCATACTTTGGCTTGCCAAGCCATAACTGCCCTAAATATTGCCCCCCTTGTTTCCCTACAGATGTGCACTGGGAATTACATATTTGTTCCTTACATGATAACTCCACATAACAAGGTGTACTGCTGTGATAGTAGTTTTGTGAAGGGACTCACGGAGCTGATGCCGCCTGGTTTTGAGTCTCTGCTTGGGCCCATATGCTTACCTCTGGTGGATCGATTTATTCAGCTCTTGAAGGTGGCACAGGCCAGTTCAGGGTGAGTTGTCTTCTTTTATACCCATGTAAAATGCAAATGTTCTGGCTGGCAAGATAAATGTCAGCCTCTTTTGCCTTCTGTTCAGAAAAACTGATAATTTATAGTTCAGCTTGACCAAATCTCTGCATTGACAACTGCTCTGTCAATGCATGTTCTGCACATATGTTGTGGGAGAGCTGTGGGGCCAGAAAAACAAGTGTGAGGGACCTGTCCCAAATTGCTGATGTGAAGTTGTTCCTCTGCAGCCAGTATTTCCGGGAATCCATTCTGAATGACATCAGGAAGGCCCGGACGCTTTACACGGGCAAAGAACTTGCAGCAGAGCTGGCAAGGATTCGACAGCGCGTAGATAATGTTGAAGTCTTGTCTGCTGACATTGTAATAAACCTGCTGCTGTCCTACAGAGACATCCAGGTAGGAGTTTTATGCACTCTTAAGAGTAGTGAATTAAATTACATTCTCACAGAAGTTTTTAGTGTATTTTGAGGAGATGTTTTTAATAAACTGTGTGGATAAAGCACGCTAGTAAAAATCTTTTATGGTGTCTTCTCTGATGTTTTTGTTTTGTAGTTTCACTGTTTGCCTTTCCATAGCAGAAAAGGGTTGTATAACAGTACGCAAAAAGTACATGACATTTAATAACTCTTCTCCATCTCAGCACTGCTGTGTGAAGAGCAGCATGTAGTTAAAGGCTATGGTGGCATTCTGCAATTGATAGGCAAATGTATTCTTTGTCACCAAAGTTGGTGATGTTTCTTATGGAAACATAAATAGTTCCTATGCATTTCAGGTTTTAATGAAGTTCGTGACTGTTTGTTTTGTTATCCATAATTTCAACTGTCTCTCCTTAAACATTATGAAGTGGTTTGAGTTTTACTTTTTATTTTTATTTGTTTTTTAAATATGTCAGTGAGTAAGTGGCTTTAAAAACTGTGGTAATAAAGAGTCTTGTTTTTGTGTCTTATGCCTACTTCAGAGATTTGAGATGCCTTAATTCAAATGCAGTTATCTTTGTAATGTCTGCAAGATATGAGCAATGACATGTGTTCAGTTCCTGGAGCTAACTTTGATTATGAAACAGATACATGGAAATTTCCACAGGACCATGCTAAAGCAGCACAGGAGACCAAATTGTGCTTCCCTGCTAAATACTGCATGTTCCCATCTCTGATTAGTGCTAGGCTATTTATGGTTTGAGACTAAAGAAACTGAAATACACAAAACTTAGAATGGACTGAAAATACTTATTAGTATGAATCAATAGCTGTTTGGGTTGAAGAGGAGTTTATGTAGACATACCTCAGTACAGCCGCTTAAAACTTTATTATTGCCTTTCTTTTGGAAGGATTATGATTCCATTGTGAAACTGGTGAAAACTTTAGAAAAACTGCCCACTTTTGACTTGGCTTCCCACCACCATGTGAGGCTGCATTACGCGTTTGCACTAAACAGGTAAGAATCTACCCTTTCTTCTGCTGTGGAACAGTAAATCAAAACTTCAAACTTTTTAAGGGGTTGGATACTCCTGTATAAAGTTCCCTACTGGAATCTTTATAGATAGTCCTATGAGTTTGACTGAAGCAGCTCTGGGGATTCTAAGCTTCTTTTTATCTCATAGTATCAAATTTCATTCCTTTCATTCCTTCATTCCATCCTTAAGCATGTTTGATTTGTCTTTCCATAATTTTGCATTATTTTTTGTTTCAGTACACAAATTAGAACAAATAAATACCTAACAATATTTTCCTTCTATAAAATAGACTTCTAATATTGTTGTGTGAGTGACAGCGCTGCATCATTTGTGCTGGCAAAGACATCATCGCATTCAAGTCTGAGTTCTGGTAAAGTCAGGAGACAGGAGCAGACCTTTCATCAAATGTCCATAGCAAGATTTTATTGTATTATGATGATAAAGTAATTTTCATGTTCTCTGAATCATCACATGGGCAAAATGTGATACATGGAGCAACATAGGATGGATAAAATAAAAGCCAAGCCTAGATTTTCTTTCTAGGATATTTAGGCAAGTGACTAAAAGGGGAGTTTTTTCAGAGGATATTACAGATGTTCTCTGGTCCATTGCTGCTATCACAGTGAACATTTTGCTGTTGACTGTTAGAGGAGTTGACCAGGTGTCAGTAGCTACTGAAATTATCAAGTATAGAAAATGTCTATAGATGTTCTGCTTCTCCCAGATTTGAATTTTGTAATTTAGGTTCTCTGAAGAGGCTTAAAACTCCATATCATGTGAAAGTGATGTCAAAACAAGGAATTACTGGAAAAAATAAATCTGTTTTTGAAAGAAAAAAAGAAAATAAGAAAACAAGAAAACCCAAAACAGCTGTCTGGCATTTTTTTGTCTGAATTAAATGTCCAAATCCTTTCTTGTGCCTTTATACCAGGTAAATGAAGGTATAAATATTGGGCCTTTTTGTTTCTACTTTGACATAAATATGTGAAGTTTTGCAGATTAAATAATCCGGCATGTATCTGCCACTTCTACAGAGCCTTCACAAGGGTCACAAGGTATTCCTTGGAGTTGTAACATGTTGTTTAGACCTTAAGGTCACAGTTTTCTGAAACAAAGTCACCTTTGAAAACAGGACTAATTCACCGAGGCACTAAAAAAGCAGAGAACTGCACCATAACCGTTTCAGTATATCCTTATACTTCACTGGTTCTATGACTCTAAGATGTTGCCTCTCAGTGTGTCTGACAAAAGATCTACACAGTACCTCCAGAGGAGTCCAGATGAGATTTGCCTATTCCTATCTTCTCCAGATTGACCATTAAACTAGAAACCATGAAAACATTCATGCTTTGGTGTGCCAAGAAGGAATTACTTTGGGTAATTGTAACTTTCTCCTTACTGGGACTAGAGAGGATATTTTGTGAGTTGAGGCAGGTCTGGAATACTCTGCACTTCTGAATCTTCAGTGCGAAAAAAGTGTGTCTCTTGCTTCTAATCCAGGTCACTAGTACGGAAGGATGGAGCGGCTCAATTAGTCAGGATTAGTCTGACCTAAATCAAGAAAGTGTGAGAGCACTGATGATGGAAAAGTAAACAAAAATAAAAGTAGGGACCTCTGTCTCTGAAGATCAGTGAAGTGTAAATAATCCTTGTTGCAAAACATTATTTGCTGTACTGGTTTTGTTCTCATTAAATTCACTAATCTGAATTAGTGATAGTCAACACAAGATATGGAAATGTTGAAAAGGGACTAATTTGATTGTTCAGTACACAAACACATTAAAATTCTAAACTTTTGATACTGAATGATGTATGTATCAAAACTATGACTCATCAGGAAATGTCTAATGCTTGCAATTACGTGGTTTATTTGTCTGAAGTACTTCTTTTAATATTGCCTTATTGGCTTTACTCCTAAACATTACCTGTCATGGGAGTTCAATCTGGTTTGTGCTTTCTGGACATTTTGCTTCACAGTCAAAATGTATATAAGAAGTAAAATCACAAACACAAGATTGAATCTTTTTTCCTTTAAAGCACGAATTACAATGAAAGAAATACTAGACATGAAATCAAGGTTCATATTTTTCTATTTTATGAGGAATTAACAAAAGATCCATCTAAGAATTTCTCTGGAGGCTCTTGATGCTGTTTTCAGTGCTTTGCTATAGCTGATGCTTCATGAGAGAGAGAGGTTATGTTTGGGGACTTTTACAAAGGTTTCCCATGACATAAAGAAAAGATAAAAATAAAAGGAAGAAGGGATGAAATGTGTATATCTAATATAGTCCATCGTGTCTATCTGACGTTTTACATGGATGAAGTAATATGTTTGTATTAAAAAATGGTCATGAAAAATTATTTCTTGTCAACTTTGTTGGTTTTTTAATCAAAATTATTATTTTCAACAGGCGAAATCTGCCTGGAGACCGACAGAAAGCTCTAGAAATTATGATTCCCCTTGTAGAGCAGGAAGACCAAGTAGCTTCAGATATGTACTGCCTGGTTGGTCGAATTTACATGGACATGTTTTTGGAATCTGGGTTCATGGACATAGAAAGCAGGGACAAAGGAACTTTCTGGTGAGTACTGTTTTCCTGGTCTGTGTCCTTTTGTTAGCTTTAGGAAAATATTCCTTGAACAAGAATATATTTAAACGGTTTTTCTTTCCAAATATTTGGCATCCTTAGGGGATAGACTGAATCTTCTAAACTTCCTTGCTTGTTTGCTGAGAATGAGAGATTTTTGTTGTTCACATATCTCATTCTGCAAAGTTCTTCAAGTGCCTCAGGGACTTGAAGTCTAGGTGTAAACTAAACTCATCAGAGTGTACTTTTCTCATTTTTCCTAATTATGAAGTCTCCTGTTTACTGTACTATTCTTAGGAATCTGGGCCAGAGAAATAATCGGTCATGCATTGATTGGCATGTCTGGAATCTGATAGATATTATCTAGCAAGGCTTAGAGGTTTAACTCACAACCAATATGACTGTTCCAAACTCGCTGACAAAAGTTTTATCACCTCAACATCATCCTATCTATGGTGTATGCACATTGCAGTGGACTACTGTAGCGTCAGTAGCCAAAGAGGCACACAATAGCTAGTCAGTAATAGATAAATTCTTATCCTCATTTTGGAGACAAGAATCTTATTTTTTTAATACTTTTGAAATGCACTAAATCACTGTTACATGGAAGAGGTTAGAACATGAAGGCATGGGATGGCATCCTAGACTTCTGTCAGGAATGAGCTGCTTCTCTGCGTTCAGATGAGGATACAGACAATCTGCATTTATGTGACCTGCAGATCACATCTTAGCTCTGGTCTTGTGCTCATCAGCTGCTTGTTGAAGTAAATGCTTAAAATGGAAAGCTTTCTTCTTTGTCATTTATTATTTGTTTTCAGCAAACTTCAGCTTAGAACTGTCTCTCATAAATGATAAGATAAAATTGCTTACCAGTTACGGCCTCAGAATACAAATGCAGTTTATAACTTCTGGTCATGCTTTACAGTTTGGCAGTTCTTACTGGACTTTTAAAAGATGCTGAAATAACAGGAATGCAACATATTATTGTCATCCCTCCTAGCATAATTTTTGATTAAAGAAAAGTTTCATTTCCTGTAAAGTGCAAAGGCTATAACAGACTTTCAGGGGTCTTTTGTAAACACTGTATTTTGCTAATGTCATGAACCTGATAAAAAGAAAAGTCTAGTTCTGTATACAAATTTTAGGCATTATTACAGACAAAATTAAATACTAATTACTCTTGCTATTCTACATCTTGCTTTCTCCTTGTTCACAGTGCTGTAGAATAGATAAACTCAGATATTATCAAACATAGTTGAACTAAGAATGATTCTATGTATAACAGGGGTTCATGTAGCCATTTCAACACACTTGGAATGAATGCAACTTAGCAATTGTGATAATCAGATCTGATGACAGGAAGCGATTGCAGGCACTCCAGTTTAGGAAAGGACAGAGGCTGATAGCTTCTGCACAGGGTAGGGTGCTGGCCAGCCAGCCAGCCCCTAAGTGATCTCTGAAGTCTCTGGCACGTGCTACCCAATACAGAATGCTCTGTGTGTCCCCTGCCACAGAACAAGGAGATCTCTGGGGAGTCAAGCTGGAGTTTGGCCGGAAGCTGTACCCGATGGTCCAGTTGCTTTTGGTTTGTACTTTATACTGGATATTGATTTGAGTTTCTAGTGTTAGTCATACAGCAGGCTTGACATCCTGAAATGTTGACTCATAAGGCAGTGAAAAGCTCTTAGAAAGGAGCAGGCCTACTCTAGTGCTACAGCAGGCCACAACAGGACAAGGTGTGTGCAGGAGCAATGCCTCCATGGCAGTGCTATGTTATGTTGGCATAAAGGCTATTATCTCAGTCTTAGAAAAATAAGAATGTAAGAGAAGTATAGTGAATTGCATGAGATAATGAGAATTTGGCAGCAGGACCAAAGCATTGGTTTTGCTACAACTAATGGTGTCAAGACTTTGGTCTATTCCAATTAAAAAAAAATAAACCAACAATGTGCTTTTCTGACAATTAGAAAGCAGCATAAAAACATCTTTCATATGAATTTGAGAGAATAATGAAAGAGTAATTATTAACTGTCACTTTCTTGTTTCACACTGACAGTGTGAATCAGACTACCAAAGCTATCAAGTCTTTATTCATATTTTTTCACTGCTACCTCCCTAATTCAGTGTCTGCACTGCAACATTTTCTCAAATGTCAACAACTGCAACATTTTTCCAAAAGTACAGTCTCTCTTGTATTGGAACAAGAATACTAATTTCCCAGGCCTTTTCTTCTTCTGTCAATCTTTTCTCTCTCCTTTTTGTATTGCATGAGAATTACATCATGAAAGATCTCTGGGGCAGAAAAGGTGATCCAGTAGCCAACTTCACTAGGTTTCCAAACAGATAATGCCAGCTAGAGGGCTTCTCTTAGATGTATATATTTAGAATCAATGAAAGTGTTGTCCTGTCTAGTTGGCAGATCTTTTTGGTGGGTTTTTTTGGTTGTTTTTTTATTTGTTTGTTTTTCCTTTGTTTCTTGTTTGTTTTGATTTGGGGTGAGTTTTTTGTTTTGTTTTTAGGTTGGATGTTTTTTACGCGTGTATGTGTTGGTTGGAGTTTTTTTAAGTGAGCCAAAAATACATTGTATGTACTTTCTTCCTCACTTTTTTCTAACTCGCAGTACAAGAGAAAATTGCAGATGATGAAAGAAAAAGATCTAGTACTCTCTGCTTCTCTTGCTTTTCTTTAGAGCAGTATGCGCTTGTCTAATGATTAAGTTCTTTGGAGGTGGGCAGCTGAAGTATGAAAGGGATATATATGTAGCAGATTGAAGAGAAGCCTGTCTTACAGTTTTGGAGAGCAGAGCTTATGTTACAGGATACAAAATCATTAATCATTAGAGCAGAAAAACCAAATAAACAAACAAATTCAAAACCAGCCATATTTTTGGCCTGGTGGGATAAAAATGCCTTAGCTTTGTTTGCATATCAAAGCATGGTCTGGAAGTCAAATCCTTAGGTTTTGCACAGATTGTTTTTCTTTCCTTCTTCATATACTAATCTCACAACATGCTTAATTTTTTTTAAGGTGTTCCATTTTTTTGCCAGTATTTTTTTCATCCTTTAGAAAGTACTTTTAAATTCCACTGCCTTTACTGTAGTGAGATGTGTTGACTGAATCTCTTATCCTCCTTAATTCACACAGAATAGTCGTCTTTGTCTTCTCCCTGTGGAGGTATGAATATGTGTATATATAATTGCAACCAAAGGTGGTCTTACACTGAAGAATAAGTTTGAACCACTGTAGACATCCTGTTGCTGTTATCACAGCTACTTGCATTGCTATCATGAGGACAGTGTGTGCTTTGTGTGAAGCACCTCTACTTCTTTTAAGACAAGATTGAGCCTAGGTGAATGCCTCTGCCATTTCTCTTGATTGCTCAGTTCCTCTTGAGCAGAATGAAATCCGGTATAGTCCTTTTTATGCAAACTCATAAGGACAGTGTCAATAAGACACACAGTAAAGAATAAAATTTGGAGTAGCTGAAATTATAGCTAAATGTGAGATATATAGTCTTGTATCACTTGCTTCTGTACTTAAGCATTTTGATATTGTTATGTGCCATTGTAGCAGTTCCCCAAAAATTACAAGGTTTCAGGTTAATGAAAATTAATATTTAAAGACTAAATTAATGACCTCAATAATAAATAGAACACTGAAACAAGTCTTTTAAAAACTGATAGTATTATTCTGTTTTCTTTAATCTTAAAGAAAATATTGTAAGATACTGTAACTTTACTGGGATAATTTTACTGAGATTGATGATTAGGGTCTGCGCTTGTTGTATGGGGTGAAAGGAAGTGGGAGGAGGATGTGTAAAGAACAGACTCCTAAAAATAACTACAAAGAATGTGTGGAAAACAGTAAAATATTTTTGCTACTATGGATTCTTGCTGTCTAAACAGAAGATAAGCTCTTAAATTACCTAAAACTGTAATGATGCCCAAACGAGATTGCATTATTTAGAAAGTAAGGTTAAATGTTTATTTTTCCAGGTTCAAGAAGGCATTTGAGTCAGAGCCAACATTACCAGCAGGAATTAATTATGCAGTACTTCTCCTGGCCGCTGGACATTGCTTTGATACTTCTTTTGAGCTGCGGAAAGTTGGTAATTATAACTTGCAAACTCATGGTGAAATCACATTCTAGTGGAAATATATTGTCATACACTATTATAGGGTAAAAATCTGATGGTTGTATGTGAAAGCTTTGATAGAGAGCATGTGAATATTTAAGTTGGTCTGTCACACCACTGCTGATCCAACCTGACTGCCGGTGAGTGATTTCATGAAGACCTGGTTTCAGTGTCAAGGTCTGAAACAGTTACCAGAGTTTGATAAAAACCAAGCTTCTTTGTAAAGGCATCATGTGTGTGAAACAGGAACACCTGAAATGGAAATCAAGTTCCAGCTAGCACTCTTTAAAACAAACAAACAAACACAAACCCCTGGAGGGAATACGGATGAGAAGTCCATCCTAAGACTGAGGAAAATGCACTTGACTTGAGTTTGGGTTGAGAGAGGAATATTTATCTTCTGATGCATTCTTAGAGGTTTCTGAATGTCTGTATTCATAGAATTGTAGCATAACAATGATTTGGCTTGGAGGCTCCTTTTCAAGACCATCTAGTCCAAGCCCCTCCTGTGAGCAAAGACATCTTGCAGTAGATCAGGTTGCTCAGACTGTCCTGGGACACTTCCAAAAAATAGGTATTCACTTCCCTGGGCAACCTGGTCCAATGTCTCACCTCCCTTGTCATAAAAAGGGGTTTTTTTATTTAAGAAAGAGGAATTAAGATGGTTTTGTTTATGATTTTCTAGATTTGAGGAGAACAAAAACTCAAGAATAGTCAATAATATGTTCAGGGAAGATTTGGGGAAAAGGACTTGTATTGCAAAATGCATTGTAAAATGCATTGCATTTTGTGGTCTTCTCCATGAATTTTTATAATTTTTGACTTTTTATAAAGTCTTTCTATACCTTTGTTTCTCCTGAAGAGGTCATCAAGTGACAAAGAAACTATTTTTTTCACTCCACCGAATGTATCTGTATTCAGCCACTGCTCTAGTTTTGAAGTCAGGTGTGCACTGTATGTCTGGGAGTAATTTCCTGGGTAATTTTCAGTATGAAGGTCAGAGTGAGATGATTACTTTCACATAAAAGTGGAAGTGAAATTTAAGTTCCCAGGTGTGAATGAAGGTGTTAATTTGGATGTGTGAGGCTGTGTAGAGTTACCCCAACTACTCTGCTTGCCCTTCTGTGAGTGCATGAGATTTTGCTTTTTGTTTGGCATAGAATGCTTCCACATTCTATGCTGGAATTTGAATTCTTGTGCCAGAGTAGGAGGTAAGAAGATATGCTCTACATATTGCATAGCATTTACGAATACTCACTTGCTGGCCCAAATTTAAACTAGGTAGTTTAATGGAGCTATAGTTTTTGTGTAGTTTAATACGAATCCTTCAATTTTAAAGAAACTTCCCAATTGCATAACAGCTAACTAGATCTTTACCAATTAATTTTACGCATGAAATTTGTGTGCTATTTCTTTGGTATCATCTTCTTATGAGTTTGCCCAGTGTTGTTTTCCCTATTGTTTGTATTGAGACTGTTACAGAAATTAATGTTCATTCTTACATAAGGTTCCACCCCCAGCTGATGAATTATTTAGTGCAGAAGTATCCTGTTCCTTAGGTGGTTTGCTTGCAAGTTTGTTTGTCTGTCTTATGTTAACATTTAGTTGGTGTCTGCTGGAAACCCGTGATATAGCAACCCCTCCCGTTAGCTGCTGTTGTCCATCCTTCTTTTTTGCTGTGGGGAATATTGTCAAAATACTCAAAGTTTCAGACTGACTCAGCTATTTTGAAACATTTTCAAATACATTTCTAGTATAGGCCTTATGTGTATCATTAGTAATTTATTTCTTGTTGATAAGACTGTGGACAATCATGAAATGCTGGGTTGGAAAGTACCTCCAGGATCATCTGCTACAAACTTTCTTTGGAAAAGCACGCTCTAGAGAGGATGGCCCAGCATCCTGTCCAGCTGAACCTTAAATATGTCCAACATCAGCAAATCCACTGCTTCCCTGGGAGATGATTCCAAGGGCTGGTTCTTCACATTTTGAAAAATTTTCATTTTATGCCCAATTGGAAAGTCCCCAGTAGTAACTTGTACCTATCACCCTTTGTCTTTTCCTTGTGACTGCTTGTTAAAAGGGAGTCTGTCTTCTTTGTAGCCACCCTTTACCCACTGGATGGTGATAATGCCTGCCTAAGCATGGTCCTTGAGGCTGAACAATCCCAGCTTTTCCTCATATGGCAGGCTTCCAGTCCTTTGTTCATCTTTGTGGCCATTCCCTGGACCCTCTCCATCCTGCCCACATCTTTTTGTCTATAGTGAGAACCAAAACTGAACACGTTATTCCAGGAGTGCCCTGGCAAGCACTGAATAAAGTGTGATAATGGCTTCTTTATCCCTCCAAGTGATGCCCCGTGATACATCCCAACATCCCCTTGGGTTTCTTTGCTGAAGAAACTGTTCACTCATATTCAGCTGCTTGTTTTTCAGGACTCCCAGGTTCTTTTCCACAGAGCTTCTCCCCACTGGAGTAGATCCCAGCCTCCACTCCTGGATTATATTTTTCCAGGTGCAAGACCTTACAATGGTCTTTGTACAAGGTTTTTCAGATGGCTGGAGTTGTGCTAGATTCCGAGGATAATTTAGTATTTTCTTTGTCTGGGGTTAATATTTTAAACAAAATCAGGAAAATCACAAAGATTGTATGGGAAAGTGTTTTGATTTTTTTCTGGTCCTAAGTATCTCTTACATGTGTATAATTCTTTCAATGTCACCTCTTACTTGGATCTGTGTGTACAAGACCACTTTTTATCAGTAGTTACATTTGCCAGGCAGTGCTTTCTGTTTGGTGTCCACCCACAGCATTATCTGTAATACACAGGAATTAGAAAAGTTCTGCTTTCTTCTGGGAGATCAGGAGATAAGCAAGAACAAACTGGTTAGGTTCAGTCCAGGTTATATGGAAATTATATTGCTAGGCTGGGAAAGGTGTGGGGAAGGATGCAGTCATTATCAATTCTTCAGAGGGTGCATGAGACTGTAATTAAGGGATGTATGTCTGATTACATTGGCAATATTGTAATAACTCCAGCAAAAATAAGAACAAATCCAAGAGAACTTTTACCAATCAGCATCAGATCAGAAAATTTGCCTTCTAAAAGATCCTACCTGTACTTGTCAGATCATATTTCACAACTAAATGAGCAAATGGAGTGTTAATAAAAACTGTCCTTCTGTTTTCTGAGTAGTATTGCTTTCTTAACCATGCAAAGAACTCTGAGACCAGAACAGAAATACTGTGATCTGCATTCACAGTTATGATCTCTGCAAGCTGTGCAACTTTGACACACAAAGGATACTGTAATACGAATTGTTCCGTCAATATTTGAGCAAGGAAAGCAGTTTATTTATAAAGCTTTCATAGTAATATTTAACTGGTAATATCTACTTACTGTATCTTATTTTTGTCACAAGCTATGGGTGTATTCTTGGTGTTATAAAAACAAAGGCTTTTCTGGCATTAATGGTTCCCCTATTTGGGCTCATTTGTTTTAAAGGCAAAATATTTTTGATAAAATATACTAGAATTCAGTGACTGCTTATTTTCCCCTCCCCTTGTGAATGCCAAGTTTATCATGGAAAGAGAGAATATCTTGACTTTGCCCAGGTTTTCTTATACTCTCAAAAATATTTTAAAGATGATGAAATAAAAATAAATTTAGAAAACGGAAATTTTACAAGGAGACCATAAACTCAGAATTAAATTCATGAAGATTCACTTTCAAGTTTCCAAAGCAATCCTTCCTCCCAGGTTCTTCAAAATTGGGTTACAGTCTTTTGAACCTCTTGCTAGTGTCATCACAAAGCAACTGCATTTCAGGGATAAGTAACTTGCCTTTCAAGGATGAGTAACTTTGTAGATAAGCTTGGCAGAGGATGGTCTGGGGGAAACCAGAGTGAGTTTTAGCACCAAGTACCTCACCCTTCTCAGAAGAACTTGATAAGAGGGTGATGTTGTCTTCTCTTAGGTAATAGGATCCACTTCACAGAATGCTTGGGTGAAACTTCCATTTTGTCCAGGTTACATAATAGTAATGATTCCCAAACTTGGTATCCTGAGGTACTGCTACACATCCATTCTTTCTCCCCCTATCTTCCTATAAGTCTCACTTACTAAGCTGGAACTCAAAATGGTTGCTGTCTTCAGTCCTACTCTCCTAACCAACACTCTCCCTGCCAGCCAGTAATGCAGGTCCCTCCCCGTGTGAGTTGTGCTCTTCATCACACTCAATGTGATGAAGTCGCATTAAAAGCCTGTGGAAGTTAGTAGGTGTCTATCTTTTCTTGTGTGTTGCTATCAAATGCATGCAAGTATTTTAGATATTCCAATAAAGCCCTTTGGCCTTTGTAGATATTGCTGAGGAGTGTTTCTCTAAAATCCTGGGGGAGATTAATTTTTTCCATTTACTGCATTTTCTGGATAGCGTTCAGGTCTTGTTCTCTAGAACCCAGCTAAAGTTGAATACTCTCAACACAGATTCCCCCTGCTTATTTTCCACTGACTAGTGCAGGTGTACATCTTCAAGTGGTCTCTTTGACAGTGTGAATGTGTGTAGCACCCTGGTTTAAAGCCTTGCAGAGATGATCACCATGGTACCTTGTGGAGCTGATAGAGGTGATGTACACTGCGACATTTCTCAGGCAGATCAGAGATACTTTGTAGAATCTATGGCATTTTTAAAAGCCTTTATTATCTGACATGAATGTCATAAAAATGTGAGCAATGTGATAAAACAAGATAAACTTTGTAGGCTGAAACATAGCTCATGTAATGATACCCATTTTGATTATATTTATTACTGCTTCCACTATGAAGTTTAGTCTGCTAGCTACTCAAGGAAGGTTAAGGAAAAAAGCAAGATGAACAGTTGCATTGAAATTTCTTGTGACTACTCAGCCCGAGTATCAAGGACAATGGAAGATGATGTGGGAGGGAAACTGTCACAGTGGAGTAGTGTGGGAAAAGTGAATAAAAGACTACGGTGGTGGAGCAGCTTGTTGTGTAAGCTGAAAATTGATTTTTTGCAGGGAATGGTGTAGCAAATCTCACGTTAGTTATTTGTAGCAACTCATATGAACTAAAACTCATCCTGAAGGCCACAGGTGAGCCTGTAGCTCTCACCAAACTTAGCAAGTCAAAATAAAACCTGAGGCTCTCCGTAGTCTTGAGTTGCTGGGGGGCTTGTGAATATTAATAGATGTCTTTCATTGGGGTAGGACTTGCGGCAGTTTAAAGAACATCACTGCTGGAAGAAGCCCAGTGGATCATCTGTTCCTTCTGCATGGGACCTTGTCTATAAAGGTAAGTTTGGGGCTTGGGGCTTGTAAATCAAAAAAAAACAAAGCAGAAAAAAACATAATAGGTGCCTTATTCAGCATCTGTTAAGTTTTTGCAGCTATGTTGTGTAGCCTAAGGCCCCAATTTACCTTTACAGATGAGGTCCATGCAAGAACATAGGTTATCTGACTGTGGCCTTGTCCTAACAGTGATGTCTTAAGGTTCCTTTCTTGAGAAGCCTGTAGGATGAGAGGGTGGGGAAAAAAATCTTCTACCAATTAGGGTGTTTGGAAAGCATATAACATTAACTGGTAAGTATGATTTCCATCTTATTTTATCAAAATGGAGAGGGTATAGTAATGTAAGCAATTAATAGATTTTGAATAAGGGAAATGGTTATTTTAAAACTGCATTAATACAAATTCTTGTGATTTATTATTCTCTTTGCTACAGGAGTAAAGATCAGCAGCCTGCTTGGTAAAAAAGGGAGCTTGGAGAAACTGCAAAGCTATTGGGAAGTGGGATCTTTCTTGGGGGCCAGTATGTTGGCTAATGATCATATAAGAGTGATCCAGGCTTCAGAAAAGCTGTTTAAACTAAAGGCACCAGCATGGTAAGGTGATAAACAAGGCCGTGTACATTCCTATGTTGTAAAATGTTGGACTCCCTCAGCTTTTCCAGTAGGCACTGTATTCAGCTGACAGGAGATATGTTTTGTGTTTTTAGACAGATTTTACTGTGTGTGTATTATTTCACTGTATTTTTCACTTCCAGAGAAGGGGCTCTCTTCCTCTTTTGCCCTTATTCAGGCGTAGATCTGATATAGGTCTTTTATTCGATGTGTGAGAAGGTCAGATTCATCATGGACTTCAAGCTCCTCTGAGGGCAAAGGAGAAAGGAGGAGTTTCTTGCAGCTGCATTGCTGAAGAGAAGTGGTAGTGGCTTGTGAGTTTAGTCATAACAGCCTGAAGGTTTTGGGGAATGAAGACAGCTTAGCTAGGGAGGCCTGGCTGTACCTTTAAATACCGCTAAGGTTGTTATGGCGCATAACAGTTGTTTTAGGAACTGACTACAAATGAGCTAAGTGGTGCAAGCTGCATCTTGTAGCAATTGAGAAGAATGCAAATCAAAGTCCAATTAACAGAAAGGTCATAAATCCAGGGTTAAAGGCAACCCTGTAAACTCAACATCTGTTATGCAAAGGCCAAGAGATGTGTGCTCTGACAGCAGGCCCTTGCTGTGGATATAGGCAGCAATTAAGGACCAGTCACCTACTCATTAAGGGCTGGGATCATCTTAGGTATGGAAAACGAAGACTCCTTTCTGACTAAAAAAGTTGTCACTCTGCTAATTATAAGAGTGAACATCACAACAGATGCTTTCTTGTCTTTTTATAAAGGGTAGAGTGTGCCTCCAGAAGGTGATCAGAGAAATGCTAAAATACGGACTAAACTTCTGTATTGACATTACATAGAAACTGTCAAAATTAGAAACTCTAATTTTCAGACAATGTGTTTCATAAATGCTTTTTACAGTGTATTTATTTGCAAGGTTTTCCATTTTTACTATGTGTATATTTTACTAAGAAGCTGGATAGCACTCTCTGGAAGTCTCCTGGTAGAATTTTCTGGAGTTTATCAATGCCTGTTGTCAGGATTTTATATACCCCAGTGCCTTTGGGCTTTAAGTCTGTGGATTAAACTCTGAAAATACAGCTCACTCATTTGTGCTTCATGAAGAATTTCTCCTGTGAACAATTCCTTCCCAGTCTGTTGCCTGCTTTATAGCAGGGCCCACTTGGTGCAAACAGGAGTAGACACAATACGTTCAGGCAGCTATCCTAATGACCTAAGAAGGATAATTGGAAATTACACAGCTATGGAAATGTTCACTAAAGACCCTCTGCAGGTGAAACAAAAGTCTCCATTAATAGCCTAATTGTCATAAAGTGATAGCAGTGATAAATCCTCTTTTAGCATGTATATCTCATTGCTGTAGTATTCATAAAAATTGCATGAGATTATGTTTACAACCTTTTTTCAAAAATACCAAGAGAAACCAATGTTATCAAGAAACCCCATAAATCAGCCCCAGAAAGCAGAACAACAGAGATAGTGATGAACTGCATTTAGGGGAAACATTCAGCACTGCTGTTGTCCGTCCCTAGTAATGCCTAAGGACTGCTTAACATAGCTGTTGCCTTCTTTGTAGGATAATCAGTTCCCCAAGCATAATGTTTTAGAAATCTGTGTTAAATAACTGCCTATGCAGAAACAATATAGTAAATAGAACAGTGTAGAAAGTTAAACTGGTGGAATTTTCACCTGAGTTTTTATTTGAGGTAGGTCACTCCTAAAACAAGTTGGACATAGGATTAATTTGGTCCTTAGAGGATTTGTCTATTTCATGAATTTTTCGTGGTTTAGGATAGAAGACAGGAATATGGTATCAGGAATATGGGCAGGAGGGAGTGTCCCAGGACTCTATTATATTTCAGTTGCCTTATTTAGCAGCTATATTTCCAGTTCTAGTTGGGAACTGTTATTATGAAAAGCAGTCCTAGAGAAGCAAAATGTTTCTGGCAACCTTGGTGTTGCAATGGTGAATACTTCAGTTGTATTTAAAGGTAGAGATATTACTGCTTACAAACTGTACTGAATTTACTGTCTGTGTATGTTTGGATGGTCTCAGGTACCTGAAGTCTATTGTAGAGACTATTTTGGTATATCAACATTTTAAGAAACTGACTCTAGAGCAACATACGGCCAAACAGGAACTTGTGGATTTCTGGATGGACTTCCTTGTTGAAGCCACGAAGACAGATGTGACTGTAGTTCGATTTCCAGTAAGTGGCTGTTTTGTTGGGTCTTGCAGACTTTTTTTGATCGTATTTTTGGGGGATGGGGTTTTTTCCAAACAAATTGTGATGTAAAGGAAATGAGCACAAAGCACTGCTTCTTTTTTAGGTGGCCAGACAATAAACTGTTTGTCCAGAAGAAATGTATTTGGCCTGCATCTTAGATTGATTTTAGTTGAATGCACGTGGGTGCAACAAGATTGCACAATGTGTTCCATAGAAAAGTAAGGAAGAAAAAAGTCAAGATAGAATTTTGCTGTTTATTGTTTGCTACCAATGTGTGTAATTCTAAAGCAAACTTTTACAGTGTACTCCAGGTGATTATATATTAACTATACTGTGTTTTGAAAATAAGATAATTAATTTCAGTCTTTTTCTAGCTCAGCAGGCTTTGTATACTCTACTGCCAATTAAGACTGTGCCTTCTCAGAGGTTAAAAATCAGCTCAAACAGTCAGAAATCTATTGTTCCAGCTACTAGAAAATGCATTTCAACAACCTTGCACTATAAGTGTGTGTATATATAAGTTTATTTCTTCCACAAAAAATTTGCTGGGAATTTTTATTAGATGCCCCAGTGCTGTATCATGTCCTGAAAGTATACTGTAAAAAAGTCTGTGTTTTCTGTATGTATTAACTTACATGTTCAGGAAATAATATCTTGGGTATTCCTTTTAGCTAACCATCAGCAAAACAGCTTTTGGTCTTAAACAGCAGTTGCTATTGACTCCCATATAGTTAAAGCACATACAGGTTGTTTTGTACAGTTCTTTTATCTTCCATATGTAGATGTGACAAACTCTAAGGAAGACTTCAATGTTGAACAGCAAGTGCTTGAGGCAGTAAAGTAAAAAACAACATAAGCTTGTCTACAGAGCCTGGTTTCCTTTTCTGATGAGAACAGGTGGAAAGTTTTGCTGAGAACCAAAAGATATTTTGAGTCTTCTGGGTTTTGTACAAGACAGGGCATAATCCTTTTGGATTTTAGATGATGGAATAGTTCAATTAGTTCAATTGAATTTTTATTAATATTAGAAGGGAAACCAAAGCTGATCACTGCAATAGCATGAACCGAGAGATAAACCCAGTGTCCTCATGGTTTAATGGTGTTGTACAGGGAGTTGGTTGGAGCATGGAACTGACAAGGCCAAGGTCATGGCTGCCATCCCTGTATGGACTCAGTGATCCTTCTTGGTCCCTTCCAACTCCGACTGTTCTGTGATTTGTGACCTGACTACACTGGTGTTGCAGACAGACATACGGGATTTCTCATAATATGAAAATTCTATTTGTGCCTGTTCTGAATGAAAATCACACAGTTCAACAAGTGAACAGAAAGAAAATTAGCAACTTTCTTTTCCCTCCCTTCTCCCAGATTGCAATTAATTTATTTGAAAGGAAGCTTTTTCATATTTCCCTATTGTGAATTGTTCTGTGTATTCTGAAAGCTTGAATTTAAGAGCTCTACTGTCCATGGGCACTAGCTTAGCTGTTAGTTATTCTCTTATCTGGTCACATCAGTGTCATCACTTTGGCCCGTAGAGGAAGAAATGACATGGTGCATGGACACCTTGTTAAAGGATAAAGACCACAGTTTGGGAAATGGCTCAGATCAGATTTTACAAATTATAAGTGGAGATGCAAGCAACACATTTTAATTCCTGCAGCTTATCATTTACAGAGTTAAATGTGTAGGTACTTTTCAGAATTTAACCCTGCACTGCTTCCAGTGTATCTGTGCTTATCAACTCTGAAGGAGGAGACATGGCTTAGATTTCACTCTAAGTCATGGCTCTCCCCAAGTCTTTCTACTTTGGTGTTTATATACTTTTTAAAGTAGATGTAGACCAACTTGCCCTAGTCAATCGTTATTGCATCTCATATCTTCTAAGTGATGCTTTTCGGTTTTGTTTTACTTATTCCACAATATTTTCTATACTCTTTACTGTCAGCCTCTTTCAGCGGTACTTGTTGCTTTTGAGAAAATCATTTGATATGGTGGTCTAATTCAAAAGCTGTTCAATTTAGCTCTAGGTTAATCTGTTTCTCTGCTTCACCCAAATGAAGGTGCTTCCATCAAAAGATGATAAATGTGTATTATTAATCTTCTTCACATGGGAGATAGATATTCTAGAGTGGCATTGTAGGAGACTGAATTGTGACAGAAAGATTTCAAAACCTGATATTAAAAAAAAAAATTGCAAAACTGATATATGCTATCAATTGACACATAATAGCCTTATATTAAAAAATTCAAGTTGGCTTTTTTTTTTTTTCTTTTTTAGTCTTAAGTTACTGTCAGCCACACTAAACTTGCCTAGTACCTAAAATCTTGCTTTTCATTATTTCCCTGTTTTTTCTGCTATGGTATGACTAAAGAAACAGTTTTAACAGATTTCAATACCTTTTGAAGTGCTACCAGTTTTGCACTAACTATTGAAAATTATTTTTTCTGCAAGGTTTTAATATTAGAACCAACAAAAATCTATCAGCCCTCATATCTCTCTATCAACAGTGAAGCTGAGGAGAAGACAGTGTCCATCTGGCATGTGCTGCCTGATGACAAGGTATGTTTGTAGTTGTAACTTTTTTCACAATTTAAAAGTATGCATGGTACATAAGGCATGTGGCATGTGACCAGTTGCATCTAATTACGATTCTGTAAAGCAGAAAAGTGTTTTAGTAACACACAGGAAGATGCTGAGATATACTGCTATGCTTAAGATTGCCCTGATTTTCAATGGATCTTTTGTTTCCCCTCATTTTTCAAAATAACTTGCGTTTTCCTTCAGGTTGTTTTAAGCCATTGTATAATATACAAAATCTTAAGATGCTTAAGATTTCATAAGTAGTTTACAATTTACTGTCATCGGTAATGTAGCATAAAATTGCTTATACTTACAGAACTATCTTCTTCCTGCTCTTGCAGTTTTACATGTCAGCTGTGAGAAATACTCCTTTAAAATGAAAGTAATAGAGACTGGTATATTAAAATGGGAGCAGAATCAATCAAATGCCAAAGAAGTATTTGGCAGAAGGCTAGATGGATGCCCTAGAAATTGAAAATTCTGAGAAGTCTATATGTCGAAGTATGAGATAGCCAGACATATTTGGAAAGGAGCTTAGAAAATCCAGAGATGGAAGTGGAGAGGAAAACCTAGAATGGTTATTACATTCTGGGATGTTTAGGAAGCAAAAGGTAAGAGGGAAGACAGGGAGGATGTCAGAACCTTAGAAAAGGACATCAGCAAGGGAAAATGAAGGGGTATATGAAGAGTGAACTGAGACTGAGTCAGCTGGAGGCAAAACACAAGGGATGCTGTGATTTGTAATTCTTCCATGGCAGCATTTCGTTTGCCAGCAGGATAGGACAATGAAGACCTGTTTTTCAGGTGACCATAGAATCGTTTAGGTTGTAAAAGACCTTCAAGATCACTAGGTCCAGTCATTAACCTAACACCGGCGAGTCCAATCTTCAGCTTTCCTGCTAGTAGTCTGTAAAAGGAGAAATGCTTTTGAACACAAAATACAGTGACACTCTACTGCTTGGAATTTTTTGTTGTGAGTTCATGAGCAAATGTAAGTGGCAGCTGAAATACCATATTTAAAGAACAAACCGAAGTGTTTGCCTAGACCAATATATTTCTTTATATTTGCAGTTTATTCTGACTGATGTTTTTTGAAATAGGCTCAGCATCTAAGAATAATATAAAAAATAAATGAAGGCAATTCTTGGGCAAAATAAAAATTTACCATACAGTAAATAATTATTTGTCAGAACTACAGACTTAATCTTGCTATTCTAAAATATCTGTTTGGAAAGTATTTCTGTATTCAGAATTTATTCTATTCAGAAACTACTTGAACATGCCTTTTTTTTTTTTTTTTCCCTTTTGTGGATTTTTTGTGTGTATATTTAGTTCATCTCCAAAAAATACTTTTCGTTCTGTTAAATGGCTTAACTGTAGTGTAAGAAGGAACATACAACTAGAAGGAATTTTCTGGACTGCTGAGTTCTGTTCACCCCTCTTGCAGACACTCTACCCATGTAATGTTTCCCATAAAGTGATCAAGCTCTTTCTGAATATTAGTATAAGTTTCACAGTTGACCAATCATGCTGAAAAGTGGTTTGAGAGTTCCACTGCAACTCTAGAAGAGCAAAGATTGGAATATTGCTGGTGAAGTGAAAAAGAGTTACCTTAAGTCTTCTAGTTTTCAGTCTGAGTTTGTTGACATTTCATACACATTTGTTTTTTTGCTATGTTAAGTGGTTTCCTTTCCCTCTCTGATGTTTACCTGACAGTATTCTTTAGGAGAACCCTACTATCTTTTAGTGTGGGATTTTCGTGTAGGTTTCTTTTTAGGCAAAACAACTAGGCTTGGTGTACTGGCCACACCATGGCACCTCATTGCCATGACTTCATTATGTTCCAGTTTGAGTAGCCAACCTTGAGCATGTGCACTCGTATTCCAAAAAGTGTATTCCATGGTGCATTCATTTATCATTGAGCTACTGGGATATTTTGTTTGAAACAGCAATGGCATTTTTCATAGCTGTGTCATTTGACTGCCCAGTTATCCCTCATCTGGGAGAAGGATTTGGATGTATTAGTCTATGCCTGTTTGGTGTTCAGAAGCTAGGTGTTTCTTTATAGCATGTTAAACATTTCTTTCCATTTTTCCCTTTGCCTTCCTGATGTGAAGCGTGTCTTTGTATTTTATACAGAATAGTAATTTCCATTTTTTTCTGGCCTAGTCATAATCATTATGGTGAGTTTATTGAGTAGTTGGGAATCTGACTGATACTCTGGACCCTGTGAGCCATCACACCCACCAAAAAAATGCAATGGCCAATTTGGTAGTTACCCCTTCAGCTGTACAATTATAGTCTGTTGTAATTTGTTGAATTCCTTAGAATCCATCACAAATCTCACAGGGAGAAAAGGGACTAGAAAAATTTGGAGGCACCAGCTTCCTTTTCAGCTGAATATAACCAGTATAATATTTGTCTTTGCTAAGAGATTTTGTGAAGGAAAAGGATGTATTATCTGTCAGTGTACTACACAGAGGAAGACTCATACTTTGGTCCTTAGTAGCCTGAAAACAAGCATTTTGGGGGCTGATTAACAAGCAAAGCCCACCTATGTCTACTTCAAGGGCATGTTAGACAGCTGGATTTGGAAACTTCTTCATCTATCCAAGTTCAATCTACCAACCATAGGTCTGTCAGAGCTTTAGCAACTCATGCTTCAGATTTCAGTTCATTTTGGCACATAAATTAATGGTTCTACTTATTTTCCAGAGTTCAGTCATTGCTCCAAGAACAAGATCTGTGAGTTACAAAGTGTATGACCTTCCTTTCATGCACAAAGAAGCTGAATTTCTATTTCAAATCCAAACTGAAACTAAGTGGAGCCTGCAGCTGGCACTTTTATATTAAACAAATGACAGTCAATACCAGGATAAATAACATAGCCTCTTTCTTTTTTGTTGCTTTTTAGCAACACATTTTAACATTCATGTCTTTAATAATACTGAATTTAAGATAAAGAAATGCCAAGAAAAATCAGACAGCATTTGATTTTGTAAAATGCACATTACCTTTGCCTTGCAGTTCCCTAATTTTAGCAGCCCTTCCCGCATGGGGTTAGAGGAATGCAGCAGTGCTGTTTGTAAGTTTGAAATAGAACAGCCTGTCTCTGTTTAGTTTTGGCTTCTGAATCCATTTTGAGTTTTGTTTTGGGTAGCTGATGATTTTTTTGCCTAACCAAAGAACAGATGCTGAATTTGGATAGCACGCCTGATATATTTACTCTAATTTATTCAAAACTTGGCAAGATCATGAAGGGACATAACTTTTAGGTTATTTAATTGCATGAGAACTTCATGTGGTAATAAAGATGTAAGATATTAGTTGCACATAGATGACAGGTAAAACACCAATACTAGTGCTCCTTGTTATGTCTCTTGAGCATTTCTTCCTCTCTGGAGGTATATTTTAACTTATTTAGATTTTAGATTATTCACAGTAGTGGGAATTGGAGAAGCACCAATAGCTAAGTTTGAAGAGAATTTATAGGCATGGAAAATTGGAAACTAGCAGATTTTGTATATGAAGGGAGTTGTAAAAAACTAGGCAGAAACCTTTCCTCATTAACATAGGGATTGAGTTGGTCCTTCCTTCATGTGAGACAACCAGGCAACTTTTCACAAACATGCCATAACTAGCATCAGTTAGTACTTCCACTTCAAGATGCAAACACAGCTTTTCCTAATATTGGGCTCTCCTGTTCCTTTACCCCACAAAAGAAACCCTTACTCCAGTCAGCATTGAAGAGGTATTGAAGTTACTGCTCTGTACTTTACACTTAAAACAGTTATGAAACTTGTGCATCAAGAGAAATGTTTGCTTGTATTTTTGGTCCATTTTGTTAGGCATTTCATATTAGCATCACAACATTTTATGTGGTTTTAGCAGGAAAAAAATAATTACAGAGGAGGAAAAAAATTGTTGTAGGGATCATCATAGAAAGCTGTTATAGCTGGGAGAGTAATTTCCACTGTTGTTTTCTGCACATTGTGCAACTATTTCAGCAATGAATCTGTTCTGACTTCTGTGTATTTCATTATTCATTTTATAAGCTACACCTTTTCAAATCTTCTTTTGGATACATTTGGCTATGTTTCTGTTTGACAGTATGCCCTTGTTCAAATCACTAAAATGCTAAATGAAATTCAGCTGTAGAAGGCAAAGGTTCTTCAAAATTATGGCTTATTGTGATGGGGTCCCAGTGTTGCCAGGGCTGTGAGGTGGTGTAGTTCCCCTTTTCCTGAAAGGAGAATGTTTTCTTTAGAAGATACAAAAGGCTTCTGTTTGCTACAGTAAAGTATTAATAGAACATAAACACAGAGCAGTATAACTGTCTACAGAGAACTCCATTCTGCTGAATGTGATAGCTGTAAATTTGAAAGATCTGAAAATAAATGAGGCCTGGCCCTTTGTGTTTTCATAGGGTGGCTTCTTTCTTCCAGTCATGTTTTCACTCCAGCAGCTCTTAGGAGTTTTGGTGCATTCTTATTCCTCTCTTCTGGATTCCTAGTGAAAGTATCCTTTCTCTTTCTTTGGACACTTTGCCTTTGTATTTGAGCAATTCTTTCTACTTCTTAAGAATTTTCTACTTTGCTGTCCTGCATTAGACTTTCTACTTGTAGCTCTCTCCACATGGCTTTCCCTCTCATTAGGGTATCAAGTGTGCAGAGCAAGCTCTCATTATTCTCAGAGGTGGAATATTTTTCGTCCTTCTTTCCTGAGTATCACCTGTGATCCCAAGTTAAGTATCCAAACAAGGCTATACTGGCATCTCTTCTGATCTGCTCTTTTGAATGTTTTCTAAAATAGTAAATTGTGTTTGCTGCGTAAACTGTGAAGAAATAACCCAAAACTTCTATGAAGAACTTCTGTTGATTTGGTTTCAGGTGAAAAAAAAGCCTTGAAAAATAGGTGTTAACAGATAATAAATAGACTGTTGTCATTTGAGTGTTTCCCCTTCCATCTCATGAGCTTCATTCTAGAAGATATGTCTACTTTATGTGTAAGGCGGAATCTTTTGTTTATTTCTTTATTTTTACTGTGTGTTACAGAAAGGTATCCATGAGTGGAATTTCAGTGCTGCTTCTATTAGGGGGGTAAGGTAAGTTGTTTGTTTCCCTTTTTTATTTTGAAATGAAAGGAGTAATTGAATGAATTTTGTATTATGCTGCTGCTGGATCTTGGAGTGACAGTGATATTCTATCACTGCTGTAACCTTTTGCAATCTATACTTCATCTTAGTATCTTTTTTCTTTTCCCTAGGATTTATCTATATTTGTCATCCTGCAACTTTGCACTTTCCTTTTAGTGTAATTAAAAAGAAAAGGCCCAGAAAACTTATATTTTTAAATAGTCGTCACTCTGTTCTAATAATAACTGTTCCATACACAGACTTGTTGCTATGTCTGCAGGATGTTTTTGCACAGATGGATGATTCTTTTTCCTTCCAAAAAGTAACTTTAAAACACCAAACTATCAATAGGCACAAAAATTCAATCCGGTGGGATTCAGCTTATTTTAGGCAAAAATTGCAACGATATGCTTAGTTCAGTCTGGTATGCTTAGTTCAGTCTGGTTTGGGTTTTGACTACAGTATGTTTTTGTGTGCTTCTAAAAAAAAAAAAAAGAGGGAAAGAAAGAATTTATTTATTTCTTTACTGTCATTTTGGTTTTTCCTTCCCTGTATTAAATAATGCTGTGGTCAGTACTGTTTCCAGTGTAACCTCCTGCTTTGGTTATTTAAACTGAATTATCATTAAATTTTTCAATTGATTTTCCAATCTGTTAATCTGAACAGATGTCCAAAGCAACTCAGATGACTTTACAGTGAGCCAAGAGTCACTGTGAATTCTTAGAGAACTCTCTGGCTCCCTCCGTGAGGAGCTGCAGGGGGAAATATTTATCTTATGCAAGCAGGAAGCTGAATAAGATTTTTTATTTTTCTTCTTTTAAATATATGCAAGTTTCTGATCACTTAATTTTTCAGCATTTTACAGGTTTTTTTCTTAGTTTTCATGAAAGCAAGCATTGTTTGGAGTGGTCGAGCCTGCAAAACTAGGCCTGCTTCTAATCTATTTTTGTATCAAGAATATTTTTGGTTACATCGAGGCTCCTAGACTTAAAGCAGTCTAGGAAGGGTCAGTTCCCAGCTTTATAAGGATTCTCAGCCCTTCTAGACTAGTAAAAATCAGCTTTAGAAATGCAACCTTAATGTACAAGGCAGGTCTTTGTACATGATCTTGGAGGCTTTTATGACAAAGACCTCCGTAAATATTTATGGCACTCCCTGAGGAGCCAGCAGGTCTGAAGAGACACCCAGCTTTGAAATAGCTCACGTTTTTAGTAAATACTTCACAGCAGTGACAGAGTCATTTCTTCCGTGTGCTGTGTAACAGCCAGTGTAGTCAGCATTTTGTTTCACAAGTAATAGGGTTCAGCTCTCAAGAACTGCAAAGAACTTGGAAAGTATGTAGAACATTCTGAGCAGAACAGTGCTAAATCACACTTTATGCAGGAAGTCATAGCATTTGGCTTTAGCACAAGAAACTCATCGATTAGCGGTTTGTGTGCCAGTGTAAATACCTCTGCTTTTGCCATATGCCTTCTTGACCTCTTAAATACAAGTGTTTCTTATTGAACTGGCCCAGAAAATGCTGTTATTCTTGAAAGGATTTATCAGAGCTTTTGGAACATGGCTGTTTCCCCAAGGCACTTTGCATCTTAGGTTATCAAGCAAAGATCCTACTGTTCTGCAGAGCTGACAGCATATGAGCAAGAAGATAGGAAATTTATTTTTCTAATTGAAAAATAAAAATGAAAGTGGCGGACTGAAGTTTGCTAGACTACAAGTTGGCTTTTACTCACTGTTCAGGAGAAGTCCTGGATTATGAAATACCCACTTCTTGTGTTGTTTCTGTGGGAAAGTGCCTCAGAGGTCTGCATCAGTTCCTTTCATAGCTCAAGAACTGAGAAAAGCTTGAGACAATGATATTTGTCTTCCATCCCAAGTTCTTGGAGCTTTGAATCTCATCAGACTACTTAATTACAACAATGAGAGGTTCCTGTACTGCTGGACTTCTAGAAAACACCCTGAAGTTCCACACAGCTCCTTTTCTGTGATTCCTGCCTGTGTTCACCAGTTTAATCTGCTGGTTCATCTGGAAGTACTGCTAATCAGCACTTACAGCATTTGCAATATTTCTTATCAACTAAGGGAGTTCTGGATGTGCATGAGCTCGGCACAAGGCCATGCTACCTGTTTGTTTTTGGAGTCTGGTGAATTCAGCCCCAGTTCTGCTGTTGCAGATGTCAGTGGGTACTACATCTGCTTGGGCACTGTCAGAGTGAGGCATTTCCTGAGCAAATTATCCTGTCTCTTTTTATAACTCAGGTGATTTTTAATATTCCTTTTTTTAGTTTAGCTCTTTTTTTTTTTTTTCAGGGAGGAAAGCAACATATAAGCAATGTAAACCCTCACTTAAAGGTCTTAAATATTTATGAATTTCCCTGGCCTCTGTGTACACTCCACATTCTTCCCCTTTTATTCACTGCTGTGTTTGTCAGTGGTTTCTGGGCATGTCAGGTTTCAGCTGACAGTTTAGTCAGTAAAATGTTTCAATGCACATGGAACTTCAGTGAGTAGTTCTGTTAATATCATACTCCATATCTAGAGAGTTTACTTATATGCTTGACAATCTTAAATTAAAAGTTAGTTTATAAGCTGAGGACATTGACTGTCTTCCTGTGTACATTACTTAGCATTTATGAATTTTCCTAATGTAAAAACAAATGAGTCACCACACCCAGAGACAAATATTCTAATAATAAAGCTCATTCTTTTAATAAGTAGCTTTATGAAAGGCAGACCCCCCAGCTTGTCTAAAGAGTCATTTCTTTATCAAAATTTACAGGGTTTTACAATAGAGCAATCATAAAGGAGAGCAAGGATCAGACAATCTGAAACACCTATTAAAGGCTCAAAATTCCAGGTATTTCCTGACACTTAGAAAAACCCTGTTACATTAATCAAATCACCAATGCTTTGGCACAACATAATACGTAATTCTACTTAGTTGTGCTACAAACTGAGTAGTAACATGATGGCTGTCTTGATCCATCTGAAATTGATTTCACTGGGACTGTGGATTTAGTCCAGTATATTAATAAGCTTAATAAGGAAACTTAATTTGTCTTTAATTTGTCTTGATTTCTCAAATACTACATTTTTATCCCTTGTAACACCCCTAGCCATTTCCCTCCACCTTTTTCCAATATAGTATGAATCAATTATACTGCATCAGCTTGACAGCTGGCACTCAATATGTAACAAAGTTATAGAAAGAGCTATTTCAAATAACATTTAATATTTACTATAAGGAGCAGAGTAGTGACATTCATATAAAACAGATCTGTAGAATGAATATCTTTGTACAAACTGCCACCTACTTGGGGTGGAAAACTGACAACTATACAAGAGTTTGCACCTCTTCTGTTTTCCATTGAGACATTTATAAGAAAATGGCATACATGCCTCCTCTTTATCATTGCTCTGCAGTTGTAGCAGATAAAACCAAAACTCAAGGAAGATGTGAGCAGGAAAGAGTAATAAAATAATTCACCTCATATTTAGATGCTGACTTAATTTAAAAATACTTTTCCAACTTACTGTCAAGGTACCAGTTGACAAGGAACTGAGTAGAAAATTTAGTGTTCTAGATTGAGCTGTGAATGATTTCTAAATCACAAAGAACTCGTTATTTCTGTTCAAAGTCCAGCTTTCTAATATGATCCTGAAAGAATATTTCATTCTGGTTTCATTTCATTCTGTGCAGGAGTGAAAATTAAGGGCCTTACCTAAATGTACTGAAGACAAAAAATGTCACAAGTCAATGGAAACATTCTTATGAATTTCTATGCTCCTACTCTTTCTTGGGCAATGTGTGGACAAGTGGGGCAAGCTGAATACTAGCAAACATCAGAATGTGAACTGTAGAGGATACAAGAGGGTGGTTTTACAGTGAGGAAAAACGATGGGTTCTCAGATTTAATCTGGTGTTTTCCCATGTTAAATGGGTTAATCTGTATGGTTTGACAAGGCTGGCAGAAGTCTAAATGCATCTTTCCAATAACTTTCTTGGCTGTTCTTTCAGCATTTCCAAGTTTGAAGAGCGATGCTGTTTCTTGTACGTGCTGCACAACTCAGATGACTTTCAAATCTATTTCTGCACAGAACTTCATTGTAGAAGGTGGGTCACTGCTATTATTTCAGAAAAAAAAACCCATGGCCTGTGATGGGATAGATGGTGTCTGTATGCACAACAGGGACTGACTGTTTCAGAACTATGGTGAAAGTTGATCTGAGTGTCCTCACTGATCAGCATCTTTTGTGGGAAAGCTTAATACACAGCACCCTGTGTGCCTTAGTACACTGGATATCTGATGTATGAAGGGTCAAAGAACAAGCTCAGGCAAACATTAGAAACAAATACAATTATAAATGTAATTATTTTTTAACACACTCCCTTCTGGGATTAGTTTTGTAATACTTATCGTATTACGGCTTACTAAAAGTGTGTGCCCCCAATTCAACAAAACATTCTAAACTTTAGAAGGACTTACTAAAGTGGGAACATTTGGAGTAAAAACAAAGTCTGGTCAAGATTTCTCTGTAATTGTAAATACATTTTTATTTATAATTAGGAACAAGCACACTTGATTGCCTTTAGATCAGCATATGTTTACATAAGTAAGATTATACCTATGTCCCTACAGGAAATTTGGGAAAGGTTTGTTGCACAAAATTAGGATGTCTCCATTTCTCTAAGCTGTGTTTCTGCTCCATAAACTTGAGGCTGTGGTGTTGAATTGATTGTGGAAGCATTCCCAAAGGAAATTTCACATCTTTTTGTGCTAATATGGCTGCAAATTTGCCTAAAATCACTGCAGTACTCTCCATTAATAACTGGATCCACCTCACAGCCCAATCTCTAGATTGTTCTTTCATCCATTCCAGTTCACATAGCTTCTTTTACCATGTTCATTCCCCTTCACATCTGAACTCTTAAGAGATGGGTAAGCAATACCTTAGCATGACATAGTTTTTGTACTTGCCTTCTATCAAAAGGGTAGAAGTAATTTATAATAGTATTTTTAAATGAAAGGTTATTAAATAGACATCCTTTTCACTCAAGGAAAAACTTGAATTCCTATACTAGAAATACTCTTCCAAATGTAGCAAGACTTTCCAGCACTTCTCATGATGCTTCAGTGCTTTCAATGGACATAAAGAAATGGTGGTTTAGAATGAAAACTTCAATTGAGCTGTAGATTTTGAAATACTAATTCCATTAATAACTTCACATATCATGGATTTTTTTGTACATTTTGATGGCAAAATCACCATTTAACAAAATTTTTCTTCTGACAAGCAAACCTATACACTGAATTTATACTTACTGTATAAATTACACTTATATATACTTATATATACCTTGTTATTACATAATGTGTAGTTATATAAAATAATAATTACTCTACTTAAGTCATCTCTTGGTCCCTTCATTACGTTGTTCCTATATTGTCTCAAGTTACTGGCTCAAGCATGTGTTTGCTTTTTTCCTTTCCTTTTTTTCTTTTTTTTGGTACAGATTTTTTGATATGGTGAACAGTATCACTGAAGAAATGGGGAAGACTACAGAGGAAGGGGAATGTGATGGAGACTCTCTGGAGGTATTTGTACTTTTTTTTCTTTCAACATACAAAATGATGGGCTTTGAGTCTAGCACTTCACTGAAGTAAATTTTTAATTCTTTGTCCAGGGATTAGTGAAGTCAATTAGTGAAGTTACTGTTTATGCTGTGTTCTCACCTGGAGTTTTATCTGCACACACACGTGGCTGGAGAGGGAGAACTGGTGCAATGCAGCAATTAAAGTGTTTAAGAATGCACTTAAGCTTTCTTTGAGGCGACAGGGAGCAGGATAGAATACCTGAGACCCTGTCCTATCACACGAAAATCTGGTGTCCTGAAGCTCTAGAGACATCCATAACTGAGGCAGTCAGTGCTGTGTAATGAATACAGACAGCCCTCTGTCCCACTTTCGATATTGGCATTTTGTAACACATTTGTAACACCTTTTATAACGTTCTCTCTCTGAAATCAGAGATCGGACGAAGAGAAACCACTGGGGTGATTTGAGGCAGAGAAAATAGCCTCTATTGAGAACCTTAGGGTGTTTGTTAGTTTATTTTAGCAAAAAGAAAAGCGGTGAGTGACTTCATTACAGTGGATAACTATTTTTATAAGAAAAATAGCAATATGCTGATGGTCACTTTAACCTGTTGAAAAAATGTAATTCTATAATGATAACAAAAAAATTGAATTAAGAGGCACAACTTTACCGTGAGAATAATTCATTGTTGAAACAAACTACTAAAAGAGGTAGCGGATTTTTTTTTTTTTTTTTTTTTTTTTCTTTTTTAGTTAAAAATATACCTGTCTTTATCTGGAAGAAAATTAAAAAAAAATACTTTAACTAGACCTAAGCTACTGGGTTTAGCACAGGAGTGAGCTTGTGAAATTCTCTCTCTGTGTTACACAAGAGGACAGGTCGGTAGTCTCTCTGACAAATGTTTTTGGGCTAGCCTTAAACTCCTTGAAATTCAAACTCAGCTGAAACCACGCTTAACGCCCCGCCGTGCTGAGTAACCCCCACGGGCACAGTGTGCTGGCCGTGCCCGGGCGGGGGCTGTGCTGGTTTTGGAAGGGTGGGAGGTCGGGGGAGCCCCGGGAGGGAGGAGCGGAGCGCGCCCTGTCCCGGCGGGAGCGCCGCGCTGCGCCTGGCGCGCTCCGAGCGCCCTCTGCCGGCCGCGGCCCTGCGGGGCCAGCCCCACACACGAGGGGCTCCGGACAGCCCGGCCCGGCCCAAAGCCCTGCCCGCCAAAGGCTGCCTCCGAGGCACTGCGGAAACACAGCTGTGTCGGTCTCGGGGTTGCTGTCCCCCGAGATTCTCCTCGGGGCGGCCGTACCCCAAGGCTGCTGGTTCTTNACTAATGCCTACTACCTACGCTAACATGTCATTTCTACTCTAAACCAATCCTTGAGATCCAACTCAGCAGAAAATGGGGGATGAGAACAAGAACAAGGAACACCAGGGCCACTCCCCAATTCCTCCATCTTGTCTCTTCAACCCCATATACTAAAATCCTAGATTCTACATTTACATTCTATGATAGACTAAATACTACTTATTTTGAATTCACTCAGCTTGTGATTCTTCATACAATGTGAGTATTCACTCCCATGGGCAGAGGCCAGAATCTGAGTCCTCCTGGGCTCTGTGGGAGGCTGGCTGACCCCCCTGTACAGACCCCAGACCCCCCTGTACAGCCCCCAGATCCTCCAGGGCTGTCAGAGGGATATCCTGGACTCCAACATGTCCGCACAGAACCCCAATTGCCATCCCTAATTTTTTTTTTTTCCCCTTTGTGTTCTGCAGAAACATACTAGCATCTCAGATGCCTTAGTTATGGTCACTGCGTCAGATGGAATAAATGTTATCCTCTTCCACTTCATGTTGTTGTTGTTGTTTGCTTTGCAGTATGATTACGAGTACGATGAGAATGGTGAGCGAGTCATTCTGGGAAAAGGAACATACGGCATTGTGTATGCAGGACGAGATCTGAGCAATCAAGTCAGAATTGCTATTAAAGAAATCCCGGAGAGAGACAGCAGGTATAGTAACTCTGGCTAACTCCAAATTTTGTGCGTTACATGATTTCATCACAAACGTGATTGATGAATTTGCTGATCAAGAAGTGCCTCTTCTACAAAGCTGCCCGTAGGTTACCTGGCTGTGCTATATAGTGGTGTTCCCTATCTTTGTGATTAGATATTTCCAAGTTGTGGGGTAGATTGTGATCACAATTGAGAATTTAGATGTTTGCTGGATTTGGTACTAGTATTTTTTCATTAATTAACAAAACCAAACCAAACCAATAAAACTACTGAAGTGCAGAATATGACTCAAATACCTGGCAATGAGCCCTATTTACTTAGACATACTCAGGCATGTCCATATAAAATACCTATTGAAATTCGTAATTTGTGCAGTCCATTAAAATTCAGGGCCTGAATTGTTGATATAGACATTTTTCTGTCTTGTTTTTGCACCATTTATTTTTAAGCCACAAAACATCAGAATAAATAATGTGGAATAATCCCTTTGTTATTTTTTTTAATGCAGAGTGTCTCTATGTATATGTAACCCTCTCTCATGTACAAAGATTCCCATGTAAGGACCAGGCACTTAATGTCCTTAGTACTTGTATCTGAAGACTTCCAGGATATATATACATGGATTTCCACAAATATTGTGACAAAAGGGATATGAAATCTAAAGAGTTTTCAAGTGAAACTGACTGTATTAAACTGTCAAGTTTGGCTCAGTTTCTTTTTCATGGTTCTGCCTTGTGGGCTTCCCTTTGGTTATTCTGTTCTGACTTGTTTTTTTTCTTTGACATTTAAAAATTAACACTTCTAAATCTTTTAGAATTCATTTATAGATAGGCTGTTCAAATGGATATGTGGTCTAATAATTTTTCCATTCTCATAATATTCTAAAGGTACTAGAACTTAGTTTATGGAGAGGGAAAACCTTCCACCTCTATATTGTTACTCCAAATTGAACTTCAATATATGTTACAACTTCCCAGAAAGTATGGCCTTACTACATAAAACATTTTGTTGACTCAAAATAGTTGCAAGTTTTGTGTATATTAGAAGAAATTTGCTTGTAACTGTGATTAGTAGAAAGATAGCCTGAATACAGCACTAACTACTTCAAAGGAAAAAAAATCCAGATTTTTTTTCTCCAATACACATTTTAAAAGAAATTTCAATGGACAAGATTTCAGGTTCAGTGTGCAAAACATACCAGAAAAGAGATTATTAGGAAGCTGTTAGTCTTTCATCTAAATGTTTAGAGGCTTCCAGAAAGAATTTCAACTATTATTCTTTTAATGGCAAAATAAGAAAAATTTCTTAATTCACTTCTGGTTAATTGTAACCTGTTCTTATCACACTTTGAAAGCAGTCTATAGAAAGAAAAAATCTTCGAAGTTAATTTGTATAATTTAAAAAGTAAGAATTGCCACCTTTTGAATTTGTAAAAAAATATTTAAGTTCTGAGTCAGGCAGGGCTGGAAATTAAAATATTTCTATGCAAAAAACAATGAGTCTTCAATTTCACTATATGTTAAATAAAAGCTATTGAATAATTTACTTATTAGAAAATGTTAGACTAGAGAGACGCATTCTCCATTTCAACAAAGGGGAAATCAAGAAAAAAGCCAGGACAGCTGCTTGAAGGAACAAGCATTACCTGGAAAACTCAGACACAAAAAGAAAGCCTACAAAGGGTGGAAGCAATGATATGGAGCCTGGGGAGAATACAGAGAAATTGGATATTGTCTGAGCAGCCAGGGATCATGTTAGGAAAGATCGAGTACCTCATACAATTAAAATAGAATGGCCGGGGATGTCAAGGGCATCATGAAAAGCTTTCATAAGTACATAGTGATGAAAGGGAGGCTAGGGAAAATGTGGACCTTCTCCAGAAGGAAATGGGAGACCTGGTTATCCAGGACATTAGAAGACTGAGGTATTTGACAGCTTTTCTGCCTTAGTCTTCAACTAGTGCTCCAGCCACACCACCCAAGTCACAGGAAGCAAAGGCAGGGATTGGGAGAATCAAAAGCCACCCACTGTAGAAGATCATGTTCGAGGCCATCTGAAGAACCCGAACATGCACAAGTCCATGGGGCCTGAAGTGTTACATCCATGGGTTCCCACTGACTGGAAAAGGGAAATAAACCCCAAGTTTTTAAAAAGGGAATAAGAAAGACCTAGGGAACTAAAGGTCAGTCAGTCTCACCTCTATGCTGATTGTGATTGTGGGACAGGTCCTCTTTAAAACTGTGGTAATGCACATGGAAAACGATGAGGTGATCGGTGACAGCAGAGACGGCAACACTAAGGGCAAATCACGCCTGACAAATCTGGTGGCCTTCTGTGACAGGTTTACAGGAGTGGCAGATAAAGGAAGAGTGACTGACAAGGCCACTTTGGATAAAGCCTTGAGCAACTTGGTCTAGTGTCCCTGCCCACGTCAGGAGTGTTGGAGCTTTAAAGTCTCTGCCTAACTCCAGCCATTCTATGATGATGATTTGGAATTTTTTTTCATACCATTTAAAGTCTTCTAGTCATTAAGTTCTAAAACAAAAAATGTTACATCATAGGGAAAGATTTTATTATGGCTCTATTTTATTTGCAAAATTATTTTGTTTGACAAGTCTCAACTGTGCTGTTTAAAAGTACAGGAAGAAGAATTATAATGGTCTTGCTACTCAGAATTAGTATCTAATTAACAGAACTCAGGAATACAATCTTTGTTTTTTGCATTTCTGTATGAGTAACAATGTAGTCAGAATCTTTATAATTATGTGGAGAGGTAAGGCAAAACTCAAATTAGTCTTTAGTAAACAGACTCAGAGTTGCATAATCATACTCTTCATTAACCAAATAATTATTTTCTCCAACGGTTGTTATCCAGTGGGATTTTCAGATGACCACTTTTTTTTCTTTTCCTGACACTTTTTAAGAGTTCAGCCTCCACTACTAGCTTGATTTTCTTTGAGGGAGAGGTAATAAGCTTCTGGTGCTAAAAGGGAGTGGAACTCACAGGTACTTTTCTTATGACAACCCCAATTGCAAATGCTGCTACTACTTTCCACATTTGAGCTGACAGAAGGAGGTCAGTGTCCTTCATCTATTTCAACTACCCTGAAAGTGTTGGCACAGATGTTAGAGCTTTAGAGAAGATAGCTACCAGACTGTCAGCATATTGTCTACATTTTGCCAGAAATACACAGAAAATGCACAAAATCTGGCAGCTGACCCACATCAAAGGGAAGCATTAAGGTAGGCCTGGAAGAGTGTCAGGGTGGACCTAATACATCAGCTCAGCACATCAGCTGCTGAGCCCTGGTGATGGTCAACACTGGAGAAAGATCCTGACTCCAGAAACTTTCTTGGCAGAAAGTCTGTTGAAAAGCTTATCTCTGAAAAATACTTTGCCTTGGACTAAATTGAATTTGGTAAAATTGCTTTGATCTATTCTTCTAAATATCTCTCCATTAATTATTTCTGGTTTTTTACTCTGATACCCCATCTTACCTTCAGCAAAGACTTCTGCTTTAAAATTTAAATGGTGATTCATTTTCATTATTGAAGTGTTTTTATTTACACTAGCTTTATACTTTACTAGTTCACTTTGGCTCCAATATGGATCCAACCACTTTAATAACTCTTTATTCTCTCGGAGTTAGACTGGAGTGGAGTTTATTTTTCAGAATATCTTTTTCTGCACTCTATGTATGTTTGTAACATTTTGTGTGTATGAATACACAATATTGTATATATTTTGTATATGCTTTTTGTATTTACATATGATTACATAATATTTTTAGTATCTGCTGGTCATAACCAGTGTTGTTAATTCATTTAATACTCATTTTCAATTTAAGCTGTTTCAAGGCTTTCTTCACCAAGATGAAGAATAAACTGCTTCTTTGCTTTCCAGGTACTCCCAACCTCTGCATGAAGAAATAGCTTTGCATAAGCATCTCAAACATAAGAACATTGTCCAGTATTTAGGTTCTCTTAGTGAGAATGGCTTCATCAAAATATTCATGGAACAGGTGCCAGGTGGTAAGTTTTGGGGGAGACTGGTTTGGTGTCCTTTCAGCATTTTAGAAGTATAAAAACATATAATAGGGCCATGAGACATACATTTCATACAAGTGTAATATATTCTGTAGTGTCTCTTTCTGAAGTCAGTAGAGAAAACTGTGTCTTCAAACTGCTTGAGGAGTTAGATATGTTGTGCTACAGATAAAGCTCAGATCATTGCTATAGCAGGTGAGCTCCTTTTACCTGCAGATGAGTGGTGGACTGACCCTGGCTGGCTCCCAGGTGCCTACCACAGGTACTCTGTCACTCTGCTCCTCAGCTGCATAGGGTGGAGAAAATGCAACACAAGGTTCATGGGCCATGATAAGGACAGGGAGAGATCACTCATCACTTACCATCACAGGCAAAATGGACTTGACTTGGGGAGACTTATTTAATTTATTGTCAACCCAATCAGAGTAGGGTAATGAGAAATAAACCCAAATCGTAGAAACACGTCCCCCCTACCCTTGCCTTCTTCTTGGGCTAAAATTGACTTAGGATTTTCTCTGCCTTCTCCTACCAGTGGTGCAGGGGGATAGGGAATGTGGTCAGTTCATCAATATTGTCACTCCTTCTTCCTCATGGGGTGGACTCCACTTCCTGACCCTGCTTCAGCATGGATGGAGTCCCTTCCAAGAGAGACAGTCCTCCATTAATTTCTCCAATGCGAGCCCTTCCCATGGGCTTCAGTTCTTCACAAGCTGCCCAGGAGATACTGAGATTTTCTCTTTAATTATGCAGGCCAGGGGTCATGCAAGTAAGCATTTGACTAGAAAGGACTTTGATTATGGATGAAATACAATTAGATTGGTATTGATGCTTGTTGTTACTTTTTTCCTTTGGGGGAGAAAGCAGAATTTAATGAGATTTTTATTCTCACTTTTTGCTCTCCAAAATTATAGGTAGTCTTTCTGCTCTTCTACGATCAAAATGGGGACCATTAAAAAATAATGAGCAGACAATTGGCTTTTACACCAAGCAGATTCTGGAAGGATTAAAATACCTCCACGATAATCAAATAGTGCATCGGGACATAAAGGTAAGAATTTGCAGAGAATTAAACCTGGTAGTATTATGTAACTGCATAGCCATTTATTGGTCCTGTAATTTAAAAACCTTTTTTCTGAGAGCTCTCTGCTATTCTGAATGGATTAGGTAGGTGAACCATTGTTGATTTCAATTTGCACTAACAAAATATGTTTGAGGGTTTTTTTATTCTAGGAAAATTCACATGTAGCAACTTAATATGTGATAAAGTAGATATTTCTTTTTCTGTTTTCAAAGACATGACTGAACTTTAATAAAATCTGATTGAAGTGAAGAAGATTGTGGATGGGATAATTAGCAAGTTCTTTTCCAAGGAGATTGCTGATGAAAAAGTGTTTGGCTTGTTTTTTTTAAAAAACCCTTTTTTCCTCTTTTAGTATTCTTTAACTGAATTCCTTCTGGTAAGAGGGAAAATTCACTTTGAGAGGAAGTTTTTGTTAATAGGATTGCATAAGGCAGGGACATTATTGATTTCTCTTTCATCTCCTCTCTTAAAAGTCACTTAGTAAAGAGTGCATTGTAGAAACAGGTTATGCAAAACGTCTTAGATGAAGGGTCTGCAGAGAAAAATAATTGCTCTGCATGTTCTTTTCCTCAGGGTGATAACGTGCTTATCAACACATACAGTGGAGTGTTGAAGATTTCGGACTTTGGAACTTCAAAGAGACTTGCAGGAATCAATCCTTGTACTGAAACCTTCACTGGTATGTTCCTAGAGGAGACTTTCTTATCCTCACTCGAACTCTGTATGTAGGGTCAGAATCCACAGATGCTGAACTTTCATTGACTTCAAATCAGTATAAAAGGCTACTGGAAAAATAACTTTCAGATATATAATCTTAATCTGTACGGTGTACTTGTATGCACTGTTCAAAGAGAATGCTGTTTTGGATGTTCCACTTGTGACATCAAAGTCCTCTACAACAGAAGAGCTGTGTCTCTCCTGTGCTTTATTTGAGTCTGTCTCCTTTGTGCACATGGCTTTTTCATCTTGCTGATCTTTTTCTTTCATGATTGGCTTGGACATCCTAACTTCATCTCCAGAATTGCGTGTCGTGTTATTCAGTTGCTCCTCCTTCTGCTTGATAATTTAATTGGGATGTTAAATCATGCAGTGGTACTGCATTAAATAATTATGTAAAATGAGAAATGACTGTTATTTTAATTCCATCCTTTGCTCTTCCATTGCTTCTGTTAAAAGAACAGAATTCAGGATGATGTGTCAGATTGATTCCCATACTTCAGAAGAAAATGTTCATCTCACCTACTCTTTTAGGTTAAGATTTCAGCTTTCTCTTCCTTTTCCTTTCTGGGTGCAATTCAGAGTGCTTTCCTATATTTTAATCTTAAGATATAAAAATAAATGAAAGCTATCTCTGATCCAAAGTTCATAGAAATATTTAATAATTGTCATTGAAATTGAAAAGTGATCTCCAGATCAGTAGATGATACCAAATGCTTTTAGCACAAGTAAGATATTGAGTAGTATTTTGAGTTTTATGTAGCATGCATGTGGAAATTTTTGAATAACACAAGGGAATTTTTTAATTCTTCTGACATTGCTCACTCCTCAGTCATTTTTTTCCTCTTGTCTTTTAGCTATCTATTTGCAACATTATTACAAAACATTATTATAAACAAAAAAGAGTATGTTTTAAACAGGTACCCTGCAGTACATGGCACCAGAGATCATAGACAAGGGGCCTCGTGGCTACGGGAAGGCTGCAGACATCTGGTCTTTGGGATGCACAATCATTGAGATGGCTACAGGGAAACCCCCATTTTATGAACTGGGTGAACCACAAGCAGCCATGTTTAAGGTCAGACATCTTCCTTGTACAGCTCAGAGTTGTATTTCTAAACACAGGAAATCCAATGACTGTTTTGGAGAAGCTGGAATTAGAGGTTGTGAGAAATGGAGATAAAGGAAGTGCCTGGATTTTGAGGATGTTAAGAACAATCATCTGATTCAGCTGAGAGGAATTGCTGTGTATTTTTGAATAGATTAGTAAAGAGATAGCAGCTATTCAGTAGTCTGGGTGTTTAAAAAAACTAATACCAAACTGAAAAAAAGAAGCAGTTTCCTGCTTTGTGAAGAGCCTCTGCTTGCAGCTGTGGGGTTTTTTAAATGTAATTGTTTATGGAGTTTGTAATAGTTTGGGGTTTTTTTCTCTGAATTAATAAACTAGTTGTATAAAGTTAATAGTAAAACCTGAGAGCGATATACCACTTCTGCTATCTAAACAGTTTTTTGATGTTGTTTAGTGTTTCAGGAAGAACAGTTTAGGCCATTGTTTCTCTGTTTATTTGTCTCAGGTGGGGATGTTTAAAATACACCCAGAAATTCCCGAATCCATGTCTGCAGAAGCCAAGGCTTTTATATTGCGTTGCTTTGAACCAGATCCTGATAAACGAGCTTTTGCCCATGAACTTCTTATAGACGAATTCTTGAAGGTTTCAAGCAAGAAAAGAAAGTCTCCTTCAAAGCTGTCAGGTAAGCATTGCTAAATTCAATCTGGAAGTTTCCTCTTGCCCAGAGTGCTGTTTCCTGAAACTGCTGATTTAGACTTTAGGATAAACACAGAGGATCTCCATCCCATGTGAATGCTCAGTTATGGCCTTCTGTACCCACAGCTTATTGCAGAAACACTGCTGTAGCAGAATTCTGTTATGTTGTCACAGAAGTCAATTTATATAAGTATTTCCAATAAGATTTCTAAAAGTCTGTGATTTTGTGCAGCTTTTATGGTTGTTGGATTTTTGTTTCATTTTTTACCTCTTTTTAAATTTGCATACATTTTTGTTGAAAGAATATTTATATAGAGTATATTTTGTGTAAAGTTAGAAATGCTACCAAATCTCAGTAGAGTTTTCTACATAAGCAAAATTAATCTTTGTCCCATAGCGAATGTGCATACACTGCATTATTTTTGTTTCATTAAATTTCATTTTCAGGTAATCTTCATTTCTTGTAGTGTTCTAAACTATGGAAAGTAGCAAAGGAGTTTTGAGAGCAGTAATAGCAGGGTACCAGTTTAAAATCACTTCTATAGTGTGTGGATATATACTTTGGAAAATATCTTCTGTATATTTTTAGCATGGTACTTAAAGAAAAATATCAGGTAAACATGATCATAGTCAATGATCACCTTTAGTGTGGTTTCCAACCCCTCAGAATAAAAGTAAATTGCAATAAATTACACTTTTTGAGACTGCAGCCAGGAGAATTGAGATAGTCCATAAAAATGGGAAATTATCCTTCAAACTTATTTCCTCAGTTAATTTCAGCATATTTAACTTTCTTTTTTTCTTTCCTTTTCTTACACAGTCCTTTCAGCTAACACAAATGGTGAGTTTTAACCTCCTTCTCCATCAAAAACAAACCTGTGTAGATACTGTAGTTATCACTTATTCTGATCTGATTTGTGAGCAATAAAAAGTTGGAAAGAGAAGTGGTGTCAAAATAAGTGACCTCTCTCTCTGTTAGGAACATCTAATTCATTGTGCATATCTGGACAACTGTTTTTAATCCTACCAGACTGTGGCTTAATTGTCCAGGCAGGTGGGTAATACAGGCTTGAAGGGCTGTGCCCTCGTTTATGGGGACATTTGGTGGAAACCAATGGCTTTGGTGGAAACCAATGGAAACCAAGCCACAGAGCCAAGGTTTGTGGAGAATGATAACACAGATTTTTATCAGACTAAATTCTATAACTGTCAAACCAGAATGCATTTAAAAACCCTTGTCAGACCAGGATACAGGATACTCAGCTCTTTCAGGAAATGAACTGGGAGAGTGTGGGAGGGAACTGAGCACACACATAGTTACCTTCATGCTGAATTGGTATCAAAGTACATTTTGAAATGTGCACATGTGAAATAGATATGAGTAGTTTCCTGCAGTGCTAATGTGTGCTCAGGATTTAAAACTAAAAATTCTGACTGACCTGCATGTTTATTATCATTAGTTAACTATTATGAATTAATTAAACTTGTACAAATTAATCAAATGAAGAAATGTATGTATTATATATGTTACAGTATATATACTTACATGTAGTATATATAAGTATATATTTATATACACCCATAAAATTAAGATCTTGGAAGGTGCCTGGATGACTTACCCTATAGAAACATTTTCCTACTGCTGGAAGTCATGGTAGGAGATGCATGTTCACTTCAGTGTTGAAGTTCTGTGAGTGAACTCTCAAGAAGCCAAACATTTCCATCTTTCAGGAATAAAAACATATCTGAAAGATAACTCTACTCCAGATGGAAAAGCTTTAGGAGTCTTTTGTCAATTTTTTTTCTGATATTTTGTGCTGGTGTGTGAGAAGGCTGGAGATTTTCTGTCACTGAAAAAATAATCTTCACTTCAAAACTCTGATGGTATTACTAATTTCTATTTTTTGAATATTCCTATACAAATAGAGTATCTTCGGAGCATATCCTTACCTGTCCCTGTTCTGGTGGAAGATACAAGTAGCAGCAGTGAATATGGTTCTGTCTCACCTGATACAGAATTAAAAATTGATCCGTTCTCTTTCAAAACAAGAGCCAAATCCTGTGGAGAAAAAGATGGGAAGGGAATCCGGTCCCTTTTTCTGAGGTAAAGACCCACCTGAAATTTTCATTACATAGTAGATTAGAAATGCTGCATCAGGACAGTTTTTATAATGTTTCTTTTCACTGTGTCTTTCATTCAGCATCCCAGATGAACATTTTGAGGATCACAGTGCACCTCCTTCACCTGAGGAGAAAGATTCTGGGTTTTTCATGCTAAAGAAAGACAGTGAAAGGAGAGCCACCCTCCACAGAATATTAACTGAGGACCAAGAGCAGGTGGTGAGGAACCTGATGGAAGCTTTGACTCAGGTAATTTCAGAAGGCAGCAAGAATTTGATGGAATTCTAAGACTTCTCTGCAGTTACGTGGAACTCTTGAAATTAAACATAATAAAGCAATTAGAAATGAACTTTGATTAAACTAAAAAGCATACGCCATGTGAGCTTTCATGGTTAGTGTTTTATCTGGGCTATTAAAAACAGGCTTTGAAATTGTTCATGATGCATTACATATGCTTTTTTTGTTTGTAATTACTATGTATATACCTGGGTATTAGTACTGGCAAGACAACAGAAAAACATGTTTTCATGATACTCAATTTTGCCAGTATTTTTCAAATTTGACCGAGTCAGGCCTACTCATATAAAGTAGATCATCTCCAGGAGTGCACTATCTTGACCCCCTTTTAAAGTTCTGTGTCCTGGCCGACTGATTTGACAGAGGGAGGTTTAGGTCATTTGGCCTGCTCTGGCCTTATGTTAGGCTATTGTGTAGAAAAAATGGATACACCATTGCCAACAGCCATAACAGGGGAAAGAGAGGGCTAGGGAGAATTTAAATTGCAGTATTCCTCAGTGAAGACAGGAGCATGTGTGGAGGTAAGATGTAATAATTGTGAGAGCTACAGCAAACAACGAAATAATTGAAAATGACCTTTTGGCACTCCTTTGTGGGGATGATTCATTATGATGATGTATCAGTTCAGGAGAACACTGAAGAAATAACAGGTCATGACCACACTGCTAAGTGTTGCAACACTGTAATCGGATGACAGGATTTTTTGTTCTTGTTTGTGTGTGCGTTGGTAGTTAACTGATTCACTTCATTCTCAAGGCAAAGTATTGCTGGTCTAAAAACATTTGTATAAAACATGATGACTCAGCTTCTAAAGATACTAGTTTTTAGAAACTGGTGCAAACCAATGTGATTATTATGTATGTACTACAGTTACTGTAATTGGAAATTGGTGCCATGCAAATGAAAACAGCTTCTAACTCTTGGGACGGGGGAGAGAGTAACCCACAGTTACCTTGGTAATACAGAAAATGTTAAAAGATAAGGCAGTGAGAAAGATACTTGTGATCTGTGCTTTGCGAGAGGGTTGCTGCAACAGACACAGTTTTTTGTATGCAAGTAATAGTCAGTGATTGTGAGAGGCTGAAATCACAAATCCCAGAGAGTGTGCTCAGTGTTTCATGCCTTTCTCAGCTGGGGCTGGAACAGCCTGAGAGAGAAGCAGAGACACAGAATTTTAGAGCCAAAGAGTTCAAAGCTCATGTTCGCATGACTGGGTGCCCTTCAAAAGGAGGCAGAGCTCTGACTCCCAAAGATTGTTTTCTCCCTTGAGAAATGCAAGAAATTACTAATAGAACAAGCCTGGCTTGCTTGTTAGGTCTCATCAGGATTTAGGATTTCCTACAGCTTTTCTCTTCACAAACACTTTTCACAAGAAAGGTTCCTCACTGGATATGAGGGCTAGGGGAGGAGAATGCCCCTCACAAAATGGGTCACTATTTCCAGTTAGCAAGTCATACTGCTCATCCTATCCCCATATTGCCTAGTGCCTTGATGGACTTGGATCTTTTAGTCCAGGGCTACAGTGTGCATTTACCTAGCTGCCCTAATGGCTTTTTAATTATTTACCTGAAAGGAAGATTGGCTACTGCAGAATAGTGAAATTCACTTCTGCATAGAAAATCATGAGGTGAATTCTTCAAAGCACATCAGGATCAGAGGCTAGGATCTTTTATCTTGGGTGGATGTTTTAGTCAGTGGTATCTCTGCTGTAGAACTTTTGCTTATTTTTAAGCTTTTTTCTCAATCAAATTATCTTTGTTTCATCTTGATCAGAATTAATTGACTATAGTTAAAAGCTCAGTATTACTGGCAAACAAGAGTTTTTGGTGTCTGGCCAGCCATAACATTCATGGCACAAAACCAGCAAATGCAATAGAACCAAACACCATATGTCCTTCTCTTACAGAAATCAATGCTGGATATCCTTAGTCAATATAAATATTTACTTTACTTCCTTCAGAATAAGCATCTAATACTTCATGTTCAACTACAACTCTGGCTTAATATAAGGTCTGGCTTTGAAATTTACATTCAGTTGGCAATAACTTTACTTATGAGAGCAAATAGAGTGCTCTACTTAGGTAGGTTATTCTGATGAATGCTTTTGAACTTTTCACTACTTTGGTAGCTCATGTAAAAATACAAAAGCTTTTAAAAATAGGCAAATTAATATTTATATTAGAAAGGTGAAATCTTTGTAGACCTGCTTTAAGAACAGCTAAGTGTAGAAGTTCTGTATTAAGGGAAATTAAAAAATTACATAAGAAACAACCAGTCCTTTTGTGAGCCTCCTGCATAACTTTGACTAATCCCTTCTTTTAAATACTGCTGTAGGACTTTGCACACTGTCCTGAAAGGCACACAGAAATTAGAAGCACTGCAAAGTATGTGTGTGTTTGCAATTACGAGTAATGTGTAGTAAGCAAGGTGCAGTACATTTATTCATATTTTCATTGCTGCACAAAACCTCATGCACACTACAGTGTGCACTACATTCTTCAGCAACTGGTGTCAAACGAAGTCAGCTGTTTGTTCATCGAGTTCCTCCCTGTGTCACCAGGGGGCTCAGCCCCAGAGCTCTGTGCTGCTGCAGTTGTGCTGCCACCAGTACCCGATCTGCAGCTGCACCTTTCCCTTAACCATAGCAGCAGAGTTTCTGAAAACTCATACTGCCAACTGACATTACTGGCTGAACTCCTTTTGGATGTATGTTTCAAAAGATGACTATTAAAGCTATCTCTTTTCCTCTCTTTTCTGCCAGGGAGCTGAAGAACCCAAACTAAAATGGGAACATATCACAACACTTGTTTCGAGCCTCAGAGAGTTTGTACGGTCCACTGATCGCAAAATCATCTCAACCACCCTTTCCAAATTGAAGCTGGAGTTGGACTTTGACAGCCATGGTATCAGCCAAGTGCAGCTTGTGCTGTTTGGTTTTCAAGATGCTGTAAGTTGTCATTTTTAATAAGAAATTTGTTCATCTAAACAGGAAAAACCTAAACAAACCAGAACCAAAGAGGACTTGTTTAACTTCTACCCAGAGTTGCTGAAACAATACTATTTGAGGGCTTTGAAACTGTAGTAGCAAAATCTGAACCCACAGCAGTGACTTTGCTTTGTGATCCTTTGGCAGGACACAGACCCTGAACACTACTGAGATTTTGCTAATTAAAAATAGAGAAGGTTCAGAATAATTGGGTGAATATTGTGTCATAATAGTAAGGCAGGAAAGCCTTTTTTAACTATCCCATTTTGGAAGGTTTTCTGGGAAATAAGACCAGCAATGAATGTAAGGAGGTCTATCCTACATAAATGCAGATCTCTTAAAATTCTCTTACAAACTAATGCATTGACCCCCATAATAGTCTGTCTACCTTGTAATACTGTATTGAATTCTTATTTTACTATTTTTGATTAGCAGAAGGTATCTGTCAAACTAGAAATTTTTATTTCAATTTATAAGAAGGAAGATAAGGAAGAATTAGAATTGTTACTTTTGTACCAATAATAAATACAAAATGTATCATTTCCTACATTGAGCAACCAAACACATGCATGGGTAGCCTTTAAATAGCTGGTTTATGAAAAGCAAATGTTTTCTTAAGGTATGTATTTAAGTGTTAGTTCACAAGCAGTTAGGCTTAATGATTAAGATGAATAATGAACATGGGAGGGTGCAGCTGTGCTGAATATCACTTGTCCAGACTGAAGTCATGCAGTAAAAATGAAATGACAATTCAGGTAGGTATTTGAGGTGGATGATTCCTTTAGAATTTAAACCTGGGGCACTTACAGAAGGAAGGATGGTGTAGCATGTAAACTGATGCATAGACTACACTAACGAGAATTAGATGCCTTTATTAAAAAAAAAAAAAAAAAAAAAGTGAATTTGTGAAAGAGATCTTTCTACAAATCAAAAGTTTTCTATTTGGTTCTTTTGAGTATGCTTTCAGCTCTCTCTATTAAGCTAATATTAATATTCTTTTGACACTGGAAGAGAGAAAACAAGTATACAAGACAGTAACGGAAGGGGTAATAGTACAAATACTTGTATTGGTGTTCTGATAGAGATGTTGTTGGGCATCAGTTGTTTGGCAGTAATTTATTTCCTTGTATTCTTATCAGTAAAAAAATTATTTTCCATTAACTTCATCATTACAAGTTGCTGTTTTTTTAACTGATGTATTTTTCATTACCATCTATTATTTAACTAAACCCACAGAAAGTTAGAATAAAAACTCTACCTTATATGTACCCAATCTTAATTCTTTCGGCCATGCAATAGATTTCTGTAGTACTACACTGAAATCCAGGACAGTATCAAGACCTCAGATGCTGCAGAGACCGAAGTACTGCTAAAAGTGAGGAAAAGGGGCATAATAAGGTGATCTTAGGTTACAGTGTTTAATAATCACAACATTCTTATCAGAACCAACCAAGAAAAAGTAATTTCATGAAATTTCATATAAACAACTAAATCACATAACTATGGATGGTTGTGATCTTGACAGAGCAGGGTTATGGTTCTTCAGTTCTCAATAAAGCTGCACTTAGCTGAACATGTCTCTGTGTTGGTAGCCGTCAGTGTGGGAAGGCGCAAAGTGGTCGCACCCAGGGGAGTCGTGCTGCCTCCGAGGACAGTGGGCAGGCCTTTGGGGCAGCTGCTGTCTGGGTGCCCGGCCCAGGGCAGGCTCCCCTGGCACTGCTGACAGCTCTCTGAACCCAAACAGTGTCCAAGTGCCATCTCGTGGCCATTGGCCATAGCATTGAGGAGGCAGAGGCACTGCTGTGCTGGGTAGACCCTGGCTGGCAGGTGGAGGAAAGCCCCTACCCAGTCACTCATTCACTCTCTCCCAACAGGGAGAGGGAGAGAATTGGAGGGAGCAAAAGTGAGAAAACTTGTGGGTCCAAATAAAGATTGATAAATAAGTTAAAGGGGGAAAAAAGGCTCACAAGTGCTGCAAAAAGCAATCAGTCACCAAGAGCAGACCAGTGCCCAGCCAATCCCTAAGCAACAGCTCCTTTGGAAAAAGCAGCCTCTAGTTTATTGCCATGCATGGTCTTATATGGAAGGGAATATTTCCTAGGTCAGCTGTTCCAGCCATGTGGCCCTCCAACCTTTAGTCCACCCACAGCCTCCTTGCTGCTGGGGCAGTGTGAGAAACAGAGGCAGCCTTGACAGCACCTAAGCTTTCCTCAGCAGGAGCTGAAACATGCATGTGTTATCAAGGCTGTTTACAGTCTGAAACATAGCACCATGTGAAAGAAATTAACTCCATCCCAACCAAAGCCAGTGCAGGTACCTGCATAAATTACTGCATTACTGAATACTCTTGCCTTTTGGCAGTGAGAATAATAGGATTAATAACTTTTACATATCCTCTAAAGGCATCATTTGTGTAACTTCAGTCATTTTTTACAGAAAGGTTATCACAATATGAGGGAATTGAACTAATCCATTTTTTGGGAAGAGTGAAATATCTTTTTGCCACATTTTTAGTAGTCGCTCCTTTTTTATATAACGCTGTAACTTGATAATTTTGTAGATACAGTTATATTTGTCACTTCCTGCAACTGTTTAAGTTCTGCTCCTGCTTTGTTGCTTTGGATTGCTTCCATGCCTGGAAAACAGCACTGAGTTTTGTGCTGTTGTTGCTTACTGTTGGCTAGGCACTTCCTTGTCATTTGGGAGCTGGAAAACAATTCCATGAGGTAGAGATATTTCTGCAAGTGGCATGAGCATCCAGAGAATATAGCTAAAAGCCATATTCTAGAGGCATCTGAGAATATGGCTAAAAGCAGTTTATAAGCAGGCCTGTTGGCCATTAGGAGCAATCCAGTGTAAAAAACCATCAGATTGTACAAAGTAAGAAGTAGAAGGAAAGAGAAAATGGTACAGTCCTCAAATGAAGTTCCCTAATTGTTTGAACTAACATTAATTAACTGGTTTCAGAATTAAGTAGGAGTGGCATTACATTAGTTCTTTGATATTTCCTACAATTGTACTTTAGAATAGACAAGTAGTGCTCAGAGCAAGCAGTGAAAGTGATGCCAAAAAAGTAACAAGATTAATTAGCTTGTGCTACAAGCCTTTCATAACATAGTCCTTGTTATTTGTCTTGCTCACATTCTTTTGAAGTTTCTCTCCATAGCCATGGAGGTTAAGTATCACAGCCATCAAAATTCACCTAACACAGGAACAAGTACTTGATGAAAAAATACAAAATACTGCATGACTTATAACAAAATGGATGAAGTTGGTAATGTTGCTATCAAGAAATAATTGTAATCTGCTCAGATACAGCATTTATAAGTTTAAACACTTTGTATGGCATATATTCTCATTTAAGTTGTGGGGTGTGTAATATCTGAACTGAATTTTCTCCTACTAGGTCAATAAAGTTCTCCGAAATCATAATATTAAGCCACATTGGATGTTTGCTCTGGACAGCATCATCAGAAAAGCTGTGCAGACTGCTATTACAATTCTAGTCCCAGGTGAGTCATTCTTAATACTCAGCAAATGTTTATCTGCTGATCTCTTTAAACATGCTTTGGAGTTGTGATTATGATGCTTCACTTATGATTTTGAAACCAGCAGTGGCCTTTTTCCTGTTAACTATCTGTTTTGCAATTCAGAAATTGGTCTGTGTATTGTTCAAGCTATTTGGAAATACACACAATGTGTAATCTAAATGATTCTGCAACACGGTGAGTAGCAGTAGGTTAAGGTATTCTGGGACCTATATTTTTGAGGTGCAAAATGTTGTTACTGCTTATGGTCAGAAGCTGTCTTAAAAAAAACCCAAAAAACAACAACCCCCCAAAAAACCTGAACAACCCTAAACCCCTGACTTGAAACCTGCCAAAACCAAACAAACAGGTCTGCAGTGCTTGCAGGTTGTACATTGTATTAAATGTGGAATTAGAATGTATGGCTTCTCTGAGGGAAGGAGTCTGTTTAGATGGAACCGTAGCCCATTCTGTTACTTCTCCACCTATTCCAAATTTAGTTTTTCTTCTTCTTAACGTCTAATGCTTAATGGTGATAATTTCAAATATGTAATTTAATGCTTTAAGTTAGAATACCTACATTCCTTTTTCCTGCAGTGGGTTGAGTCTTAGATTATCAATAAGGGGATCTGAAAATTACATTGAAAGTTACAACTATTCCTATTCTTATTTTCCATATCCCTAGCACAACCAACAATATATGAATAGAGTTTCTGTGTAATTTGCAAGTCACAAAGAAACTGTCTTCTGATTAGAATGCTGAACACCTCTTCCAGGCATGTACTTCCTTGCTGTGTAATTACAGTAACTGTAGAATTCCTCCTCAACAGTCTGTTCTTCCCCACGCAGCTCAGTGTCAGCATGTCTTGTAGGTGGTCAAGCTTAAACAAAAGCCTCTGTGCTCCAGTAGTTTTCAGGCACTGATCATCTGCTGCTTCCCTAATTGCCCTACCCTACTTCTGATTAGTTTCCCTTGCCTTTGTCTTCCTCTTTTTTCTTCTTTTTTTTTGATGTGGAGATTCATCACTGGCCTTAACAGTTCTAAAAGTTATGGGATGTTTAAGGAAAGATACAAAGCAAATTTTATGCTGCCTGGTGGTGAGAAATGGCAAAGAACTTCTGCATCCCACTAATAAAAACATAAGTTCAAAGCAAACTCAGACATATTTGCCTAGCAATATTTGGGTAACTGCTAGTTGCTAAATCTGCTTCCCTGAATTTAGAGGAAGCACAGTTCTGTTGATACTATGTTCAGCCTTGAAAATGGTATGTAGCATTGAAGTGAAGAGGTGAAGCCGATCAAGGAACAAATGTTTGTTTCCCAAAGAAGTGAAACACACTTTTTAGTTTAGGTACTCAGCAGAAAGGGCATAAAGCAAGTTTGACTCAGAAAAAAAAGTACGTTTTGCTGAGGAGACTAGAGGGAGTTCTTAGCAGTAAAGAGCCACAATTGAAGGAAGGAAGGAAGGAAGGAAGATTTATATTAAAAAGTCACAATTAACAAACAGATGTTGTTATAATAATGAGTTGTGTAGGAGTGTCACATCTTGCATACATATCTTGCATACCTGGTAGGCTCTGGTAGGTAGTTTAGACAGGGAACAAGAGAAACCAGGGTACAGCTTTGTGTTCTTAGTTTTGTGGATGTGCATCACTACGAAAGAGGCAGTGTTCCCTCTGATAGGTAGAAGGGAAGTGTGCTTTAAATTGTTGGGAGAGGGGCCTTTTCGTAATTTCCTCTCCATGTTTGGATGCAATTTTTTGGTGAATGTGGTATTCTTATAACAACGGAATGCTAAATATGCCAGAACAGCAACAGCAGGAATACCTGGATAGAAAAGAAATAATGGTTATTTGTTTAATAAAATGTTTCAAGTCAGACACATGAGAAAATACAAACTACTGAGGATGGAATTAAGCAAATGAAACTCTGCTGTACATGATACTTCAGCACAATTTGACAGGAAGTGATAGCCAAATCTGGAATCATGTTCATCCAGATGTTTGTTTTTACAGCTCTTGAACATTCAATAGGCAGAATAATAATCGGCATAAACGAAGGTGCTGTTATGTTTTGAGTGATCTTAAACCTCTAGAAAATATCTGTTCTCCTGTTGCAGAAATTTCAGGTCTGTTGTAACCAAATCTGTAGCATGGTCTGTAAATAATCACTTGGGTCTGCTTTTATTTTGATATTAACATTGGTGATTTTTCTTTTGCTTATATTTTAATAGAATTGAGGCCGCATTTTAGTCTTGCATCTGAAAGTGATACAGCCGATCAAGATGACATAGAAGTTGAAGATCAAGATGAACAGCCTCAGAATCAAACCATCCAGCAGCCTTGCATTGTCTTGGAAGATGCAATAGCTACCTCAGGTGTAAGCACACTCAGCTCTACAGTGTCCCATGACTCCCAGGCTGCTCACAGATCATTGAGTGTCCAGCTGGGGAGGCTAAAATTAGAGACAAACAGGTAAGTCTGGACATCAGGAGACAGGGACACTAGCCTGCTTACAGCAGTATGTGTTGCTTAGCTTTCAAAATATGTAAGCTGGAATACCAGTGACAGTGCCAAAAATCCTTTGCAGTGTAAGTTGTTCCTTTTAATGATGATCCTTGTTTAGCTGTGACTGATCACTTACATAGTTTTATGAATTTCAACAAATCCATAGTGATGTAAGTTAAGGTCAGACTTGATTTCAGGTGCCCTTTCAGAGAAGGTCTGGAAAAAACTGACTTGCTGCCAAACTTCTGTTTTTTCTCTCTTTGGTATGCTCTGTGTAGCTGATGAATGGTGTTATGTTTTGTTTCCATTAAGGCAGAACTTGCTGTTCTTTTCTATGGCTATTCTCAGCAAGTGAACTCAAGCTAATGGACAACCACACAGAAACTCCACAAAGAAGCTGCTTCAGATTTGTTTAGTGCACACAAATCACTGCAAGGATCTGTGCTTACCAGCCAGCATTACCTTTTTATTAAATAAGTTATTTTCATCAGAGAGAGGTGCAGAAAATAGGTGTTTTGTATAGAAGAAGAAATGAGCCAGAAATTTGGATAGTCTATTTTTTTTCAGAAATATGTTGCACTTTGTGCAAGTGAGAAGTGTTTCTTTAAAATTTTGTTGTTCTTTTAAAAATGTCAGAGAGAAATACAAATCCAAATGATCTTCTATATATTTAATTTTCTTTTCATTCAAATATACAAAATAGTCTGCTTAAAGCAGATATTTCGCTTTTGCACCATATGATTTATGCCACTGGATTTCCTACTGACCTCAGTAAATTTTGAATGTGACCTTGATAAAAAGATAACAACTCAGTAAGACAGTTGTTGTGCTGGTAGAACATTCTTTGGAGCTACAGTTCCATTTGAAATTAAAATGTTAAATTGCGCTTTACTTTTACATAACAAGAAGGTTGCCATAATTAGAGTAATTCATTAGACTGTACTGTTTTTCATAAAGTATCAGGATTTTGGGGTCCTTATGTCACAATTAACTTTTTTGCTTGTGATCACTGAGAAATATTTTGATTGTCTTATTGATATATCTAAAGAAATACATACATATTTTAGATTGACTCACTTTACTTTACAAGCCTATGGTGGGGAACAGGCTCTGAAAGGATCAGCTTTTTTTGCTACCGCTTTGCTTCTGTAAATTTCTCAAATGCAAAAGCTTTGACCAAATAACCACATCCAGTCATTCAAGCAGAAATTTTGAATAAATAATACAGACAATTGTTTAAATATTCATGAAAGGTTTATTGGCATAAGCAGCAAGCAGTCATCAGGAGAAAAGAAAACTTTTTTGGCCCTGAAGGCCTTTTTTCAACCAGAATAGATAGACTAGGACTAAGTTAACTGAAGGATGACCTCGCTGGATGGAATATCAGTTTGCACTGAGAATAACCAAGCTGTGGGGTTGTGTAGATGCACCAAGCAGCTCTGTTCCCATGTAGGGTGGACTTGTTAAGGTTTGTTAGCTCAGGTGTGGAAGAACTCAAGTGCAAATATGTTTCTGGTAAGCTAAAAGTAGGGCTAGATATTTTTACAATGCAATCATTGGGATTCAATTTACCCCTGTGCAAAGGCAGGTAAGAGGCTTTTTTCTAACTGAATACCTGTATTTCAGAATAAGGTTGCAGTGCTCAACTGGTATAAACATTTAAAAAATCTAATACATAGATAAATAAAAGGAAACATGCTGAAATGGAACGGTTATTGCATACTTCTCAGGCTGCCAGAGGTTTCAAGAAAGGGATGAAGATGCTGCAATCCTTTCAAGGCAGAACTTCTGAAGACTCAGGTGTCAATTATAGGTTTATTCAGGAGTCAATTATAGATTTATGAGTGTGTTCTCTATGTCCAAATTTTGACCAAGTTACTGATAACATATTATTAACAAATCCTGCATTTTACTAAACCACTTTTCTAAAAGAACAAATTGCAGCAGTTTTACATACTAATTTTCCATTATATTCTGACTATTTTCTTCTGATCAGCTTAAATGGTGCTAGCCAGTGAATCTCTCCAGGTTTCTCTCTGGGTTTGTGTTATGAAGGAGGTCAAACATGAGTTTCAATTTATTTCTGCTTGACATTTTCAGAAGTAATTGCTTAGGAGAGTAGGCAAGTATTTTGCCTCCACTTGTCTCACTTTTAATATAGCCCAGGAGGGCAGGCACAAAGTGCTTTCTATGTGATGAATGGACAGCCCTTGTGTGCTTGAGAATGTATTTTTCATATTTATGAAGTGCTGCCTTATGTTTTCACCACATTTTCATCACTGCTCTACATTTTCCATACCTTTGCAAATGTCTGCTGGAGAGATGTGAACTGGCACGTTTTCCTTGGAAATGTTTAGCCCTTAGTTTATGAACCACTTTGATATTTGTTCTCAGTTCCAGTTTTGTTTGAAACAGAACACAGGCTGTAGAAATTTCACTGTAATTTTCTACCATACTGCTTGTTTAGTAAGGGAGCATTTATGTGGAGGCTGGTGTGTTAGGGGCTTCTCTATGAATGTTTATATCTTGATATAGGTCATAATCAATCTATAGTGAAAGAATATACCTCTGAAAGCTGAAGAAGTCTGTCCTTGTCTTTGTCAGAAAGGTTTCCAGTTTAGGTATAGTAAGATCTTTCCCTTCCTGAAAATTTGAGGAGACTGAAGGAAACAAGTGCTTTGTTCCCATTGATTCACAGGTTATTGGAGGAGTTAGTTCAAAAGGAGAGAGAATTTCAAGTCCTCTTGCATCAAGCTATAGAAGAAAAAGATCAAGAGATCAGGAACCTACAGCTCAGGTCACAGCCAATAGGTAAGTGAGAAAAATTTTAAGGAAAAGTTTCATACTGGCTACAGATGAAAAAGTGCCAGCTAAACATCTGTTCATCTTATTGAACCAGCCTCAGCAAAGATGTTTTATTGTGCTGCTTCTGGTAGGGTTTGCTCTGAAGTAAGAATGCACATTGTGGAAACAAATTACTGTATTTGTTAATCACAGTACAAGGAATGCTATGATTTAAATATTTGTGTTTGTGATTATATGGAAGAATACAAGGCTCATATCCTACTGAATAAGTATTATTCCTAGAGAGGATAATCTAGTATGTTTAGATACATGTTCCTTGAGTTACAGACTGTTCCAATTGTTCCATTGAAATTTCAAGAGGATCTAATTGGTGAGATGCAAATACAACTTTAACATTACTGAGGGAAGCCAAGTTTGCTGTGTCTGCCCTGAAGAAGGTGGAAGTGCTAATGCAATTTGATATTTCTTTGTAATGTTCTTCTAAGTGTTGCTTCCCCAAAGCAGCTGATCCTCAGCCTAAGATATTGCCTGTGCAGTAATTGTACGAGTTAACACTTCAGTTAATTGATGCACCAACCTATGTGTAGAGACAGTGATAGTGAAATTGATGTGCCTTGTACTGGCAAAGTCATTTTCAGAAGAGGGAGGGCAGAAAAATTGTATGTGTGTTAGTGCTCACACTACTTTTACTGTACCCTTAACCAAGGTGAGAAATGAATGTATAACTATCTATAAATTGTGATTGTGTTCTTTGGGAATTGGCATTTATTTATGAGGATACTGGTATTCTAAGCTAGAAGGGAAAGCTCACTGAAGAAAGTGCTTGAGGAGGCAAAAATGACAAGAGGTTGCTTTGGCAACACAGAACCTTGTCTCAAATATGCTCGTTCCAGATATTCCTGGATTGTCTGTCTGTCATCGTCATTCCACTGGCACAGGGACCGAAGACCCTGATCTCATAAACTGGCTGAGAGTTCATGGAGCTGACGAGGCCACGATAAACAAGGTAGCAATTATCCCATTCACTGCCTGGTACAGTTGCAGTACTGTTTTGTGACTCAGTTTAAAAAAGTACCAAACCTTTTTAATTACTTTAGCACATTTTGAGAGATTCATTTGTTTTCAGAGGACAGGAAAAAACCATGAATGTGAAGGCTGTCATAAATATACAGTACCATTAATAGTTCCTAAATCTGATAATGAATAAAGCAATAAAATATCCTGGTAAATAGACACTCCTGGGTTGTCAGTGTCTTTCCACACTGCAGCATTCCTGCTGATGCATGGATACATGTTCACCCTTAGCTAACTGTGCTATAGTGAAATATCCTGAAGTAGATCAGTCTGCTCTGCAGCAAATTATATAACTTCAGAGGTGTTGAGGATTTCAGCTAATTTAGGAATACCTGCATGTAGTTATCACTCCTACAGATCAGACCACAGGTTCCTCCAAGTTCAATTACATCAAATTTAGATGCCATTTTTGAAAAGGTAGGTCTTAACTGTTTTTATTTCCTCATGGAAATGAAATAATATTTAAATATTAATAAATACCACCATTTAAATGTGGTATTACTTCTAGTCTAACTTGTGTTCAGTGAAGTCTGTGATTCTGAGATACCAGTGGTAACAATAGAAATGCCAGTTGACAAAGGTTTTGAGTAGCTATAAAAGCATTACATCTTTCAAGCTGTGGTATGCCAATGCAGAGTATACAGTGTAAAATTTAAGTGGTTTTACTGTATTTGTAGAAACAATGTTTTTCCGTTACATGTACCACATTTCAGCCCAATTTTAGGTTTCTCCCAAATTTAACTTTCTATTTTTAGGGGCGGATTATTCTAGGAAGATGAGCTTAGGAATTTAAATAATATTTCTAACAAAATGTTAATTTAAATTTCTTTCTGCAGTTCTTGGCTGAAGACTATACCTTAACAGATGTTCTCTGCTATGTTACACGAGATGATCTGAAATGCCTGAGGCTGAGGTAATGCTTCACAGTTAAATGAACTGTGCTTTGTAAGAAGAAAAATTAACTGATACTAAGTCTCTATTCATTGCATTGTGTACTATTAATTTAAAATAAGTCACACTTCCCAGTAGGTTTTTGTAGGCTGATACATTCTGCCAAACATCCAATGCTGTTTAAATCTTAAAATAAGCTTTTTTTATTCAAGGCATAATTTTAAGGTAAAACATCTACCTGATTACTGGAGACACTGGATATCCCATTGGAGCCTTGCTTTTATTTAAAAAAGTAGAGCTAGAAAAACCTTCAGTAGTTTATTATCATCATCAAACTTCAGAAATGTTACTCATGGCCTGTAAGTAACACTACATTTTACCTAATCATGCCAGGTGTATAGGTCACCAACTTGCATTCATGTTGGAAGTCAGATGTGGGTTATGCAAGTCCTTTGGACCAGAAGTCTGAATTCCAGGCAGCAGGCATCTGCCAAGTGGAAAGATTGCCCTGTCCTGTAATCAGAAAAGGACTCTGTTCTCTGTTTTAGTAATGCATGTTGAATTTCACCTTTGATCAGCCTTCCCACTGAATATCATTGATAAAAACCAGAGCAAGAAAATCAGAAAGCACCTCAGCTGGAAGGCTTTCAGCCTAGAGAGTATCCTTGTACCTGAGTGTCTTTATGATTTTTCTTTACAGAGGAGGAATGCTGTGCACACTCTGGAAGGCTATCACTGACTTTCGAGAGAAACACGCCTGACACTGATATTTTTCTTTGCTTCTCTGCAGAGATGAAAAGATTTCCTTTCAGCCAGAGCAGGTGTGCTGTCAGAAGGACTGTTGCACTTTAATCCAGTATTTGTTTACCAATGTTAAAAACACTGCAGCTTCCTGACTGCTTTTACTCCTATAATCCATAAGGAATCTGTAAACAACCTGCAACATTATTTACTTTAAATAATTTTTACATGCAAGTTTTTCAAAAATTTTTAGAAAACATACACACAAAAAGTTATAAACTCATGAAATATTGTAGTTAAAGTAAGCAGATGTTAATTTCATGACAAACTGATGTAAGATTTCATGTAACAGTACATCACTGGAACAAAACCAAAATGTGACAACTTTTCAATTTCTTTGTAATATATCTCAATATTATCTGTAGTAGAGCTTCATAATTTTGATCATAATAAGGTATTTTTCTTTTAGTCTGCAAGACCTAAAGGTAATTGTTTTTACCTACTGCCCTACGTAGTTTAATATTGTTTATTTTGGTAATTTAAGTTCTATGGTGCATTTGTTTTAGAGTTGTTTATGTACTACTGAACTGTACCAGTTGTATACACCTGAACCACAGTAATGTTAGCTTGTTCTAAAGCTATCTCTGACATATACAATTGAAAATAAAAATAACCTAAGACTTACTTTTTTCCTATATTTTTGGACTTCTAAAATAATAACAATGGTGTAGGACTGGAAATTATTGGAACAAAAAAAATTTCATACTGAGTATCAAGGGAACCTTTCTGACACCTCTTAAACTTTCTGTGGCTTGAGTATGATAACCATAGCATTGAATATTTTCTACATTTTACTATCCTGTCTAATTCCTGTACTAACAAGGCAAAACCAAACAAAATTCTTCTCTGGGTGCTGTACTTGACTTGAGAAATGAAAAGTCCTGCCTCCATGCACCGAACAGTCATTGTGGCCTGTTGTTTCTTTTTCTGTTTTTCTTTATGCAATGATTTTTTTCTCACATGTAATGAAAAAGGATGGTGGCTGTTCCCTGTCCATCCACTGTCATTGTCGCTCCACCATTCTAGCACTGAGTATCAACAGATTCTTCTGGGGCAGCTGCAAAAAAATCCATTGTGGGTAAGACTAGCCTGGACAAGAAGCTGCTTCTTTCTTCGTAAGCCTTGTTAACCAGTATAAGGCTTATGTTCTTAATTTTTCAGGTCTAGCAGGTATTTTCAAAGAAAACTAACTTTTTTTAAAAATGTAAACATGTTGTCCTAACATGTATACAGTAACTTTTGCTGGCTAAAATGCAACAATTATGTATTTAAAAAAAAGATAAAGAACAGTAGATGAAATAATTTTAGTCAGATTTTTTTTTTTTACTCTGAAGATGGTTCTACGGATTTTTAGGCACAGATGTATTCAACTCATTCCAAAAACGTCACTGCATTTCATGAGAAACACAGCTACTGTTTATTAATTTCTACTGCTATTACAGCAGAAAACAATATATTTTCAAGGTAATTTTAAACACTATGAAGACCAGTGGTGGAAGCTGACTAGTAAAACTTAAAAAAACCTGTACCTGTTGAGAAGCAGCCCTAAGACAACGAACTTCCCTAATTTGATTTTTGTGTGAAGCATGATCCTAATATTGATCCAGCTTTTAAAACCTCTGGTTTCACGCAGTATAACTGGAAGGTAATTGCACTGCTCTGTTTACTTTGAAAGCATGCAGCCTGTTCTCTGTGACTCAGACTCCTCGGAAATGCCAGCTATGTAAGGGAGAAAGGTTATGTGATCGAGGTTTCCATTGAGTGTTTCCATGAGACCTAGCCTGGCACCAGCTGGGAATTAACTCCTGTAGTTCTTTGCTGGCTTCACCAGACCCGAGGTGGCTTCTGTAGCACTGCTCAGCAATCAGTTCTGCATTCTCCGTGGTGAGACTCTGTTGCATCTGATCCATGTCTAGGCCAGGCCATGGACACTTATGCTCCTCCAGCAATTCTGGCATGAATGTGGTTCCCTGAGCAGCACAGCTAATCCATACAGATACTAGATCTGTGCACAAAAACTTATGTAAGATCCCTACATCAGGCTACTTCATACAGATTGTACCAGAGATTACTTTTTACATCCTCAGACAAAACACTTTGAGATAGTGTGCATCAGAGAGGTCAGCCTGGGATTCTTCAGCCTGGCTCCCAGAATATGCTGGTGAGTGGATGCCTATATGGACCACAACTGAGGGACTGGAGATTATGTTAGTGCAGGATTTTGCTGACGGCAACATTTTGACCATAGGCCATACCACTGGGTTGGATCAGTGCGATTGTAATCCAGGGCTCAAGCTGACTGAGAGACACCTTTACACCTCCCTTAAGAGAGCACAGAAGTGAAAATTCGACCAAGGCAGTGCTGATTTTGCTGTCTTTTGCACCTTGCAGCACAGAGCCCTGCCTTTTCTTCTATTACAGACACTCTCCTGTCCACAAGCCACGGGACATGTTTATCACTCAAGCCTCAAACTCCTTGTTTTAGAGCACAAATGGCTCTTGGTCTTCCCTTGCCCTAGATGACCTTGTGCTCTGAACTTAGAAGTTTGTGAAAGGAGGATGCTCTGCTTGGTGGCTGACATTGGCTTGGTCCAAGTGCACCACCTCTCTTCACCTTCTTGCCTGCATCCACAGCTGCATCCTATGAGTTCCGCGATTCACCCACCCTCTTCACCTGTAGTTCTTGATGATTAGTACTACCTACAAGCAGATGCAAAATTAAATGATGTTTTGATGCAAACTAGAACACTTTAAAACATAAACACTCTTATGACTCTGAAAAGCAGCATAAAGCAAGTTAAGGCGAACTCAAAGGAAAGGTAATAGGACCCTGTGACCTTTACAGAAGGTACAGATACATCGGCAGCTCTTCACAGAGCCGTGTTTTTGGAGGCAAGGCGCTGCACGCAGCTTTAAAGCCGGCTGTTTAAGAGCACGTGCCGCAGCAACGAGTCTACAGCAGTGCAGCTCTTTCCCACACGATGCGGCGCATCGCCCGGGCTTGCGAGGCGGCNCCCCCGGGCTGGCGGGGCGGCCGCCACTCCTCCCACCTACTGCCGAGATGGCGAGCATCCCCAAACCTGTTGTTTCTCTCGGCGCCGGTACCGCATGAGCTGTGCCAGTGCGACGGGAGCTGCTCTGAAGGAAAAAAAACAAACCAAATCACACCTGTGTGAGCAGCGGCCCCTCGGCCGCCCGGGCCGCGGCGGGGGCCGGGAGTGCGGGCAGCCGCC
>VXBR01005913.1:1544747-1681340 GCA_013400215.1 Cisticola juncidis
TATCGCCGCTGGTCGTTCCGAAAGCTCCGCTCCGCGGGCTCGGAGTGCGTCGGGGCTGACGCGGGGCGCGGAGCCGCCCGGAGCCCGCAGGGGAAGGGTCTGGAGGGGGCGGCGGCCGGGCAGCGGGCTGTGCCCGCGCCTTGAGGCAGCGCCGAGCTCCCGCAATAAGGGTGGGTGGACTCCCGCCGGACGCTGCTTAACGGGGCCGGGTGAGCTCCGGCGAGGGCGGAGGGACGGCTCGGCAGGGTCAAGGTACCTGGTGGCAGCGCCCCGGCGCCTGCCGAGCGAGGCCCGCTGCGGGGCCCCGCGGTCTGGCTGCGCCTCAAACGCGTGCGAGCGACGGGCTGCTGCAAGCCCTTGCTTCCTACAGGGAGAGCGGGAGATGTCCTTGCGTCTCCTCTAAGGAGGGATGTACACGGCGAGAGCGTTTTAACTCGCTTTTATTTTGGCCCTAAGGGCGAGGAGGGTGCAGGGAGGAGATTTTGGCTTACGCAAGCGGATCGACCGCTGTATCACTGGTGTAGGCGCGGATGCCTTTTGCTGCTTGCTGGACTGTGAAGTCTGAGTCCAACTTTTCGTCCTCTCCTTTTTTTTCCTTTTTAACCTTCCTTCGCAGTTCCATTCTACTCACCCTTTGCTAGTCCTTCTCTAACATATGTCCAAGTTTATCTCTAAATCAAGGACTGAGCTTTTCTATCAAAACAGCATATGAATGGGCCATATGGCTGTTGGCTGATTAATTGTGTTTCCTCAGTATATTTTTAATACACACTTTATGTAATGCAGACATGCAGTCTCAAGCAATGACTGTGGGTAGACCCATCCAAGTTCTGTTTTCATTAGATTTAGAAGTATAGTGGTTTTGCTCAGAAATCCTTGCAAGTCACTCCTAGGCATCACTCTAAAGTTCAGCTTCAGTTTGCAGATGCGAAAGGATGTGCATCTGTGTTCCTGTGTGTTTCAGAATTTGCAACTTCACTTTCCCCGGGAGGAGCTGAGTGTCTGCCTGTTTCTTTGAAGCCATTTCTAACAAACTCTTTTTGAGTTGTCTACCTTATATTGCTGGTGTGGTGGGTTTTTTTGGTTTTTGTTTTGTTTGGGGTTGTTTGTTTGTTTGTTTTCAATTGGGTTATCAGTCTTTTTCTAACTACTTACCAAAACTAGTAATGAGCCGACAGGTGACATGTATTTTGCATATGTTATGTTTTAAAAGGACTTATGTGCCTAGATTTATTCTTTGAGTTTGCTTTATAGCTTCATTTCAAGCTGCTGCGTTGAAATTTTACACTCTGAGACATTTGTAGACAGAAGGATCTGCTTGCATCAGTTCTTGAGTATTTTGAATTTAAATTGCTTTGTATTATCAAAGTTCATTTGAAACTTCTTTGTGAGTGAAATGTCAGAGTTAAACTTCTGTGAAGCTGTTTATTGTTCTGCTGAGATCCTTTTAGGTCTCTGAGTTATCACAGGGGCCGCTTTGCAGGTGTTCCCAAACAGGAACAACCTCAGAGCACATCAGGGATCTGCTCCGTGGCGCTTTGGTCCATCCCTGAGCGAGCAGATGGCTGTGGCTGCAGTCTGCTCTGCAAGCCGAACACCTGTGTCTGGATCCGGCTCCTCAGGAAGGTCAACATCCCATCTGTGCTCGGTGAAATTACCTACTGGCCGACCTATTGCCTCTGCTGGAAAAACAAAGCTCTCTGGGTCTGTTGTGGTGTGTGGCTGGTTTGTTTCTTTCCTTGCCTCCTGTGGTTACACCCATGGACTTTCAGGGCTGATCCCGGAGAAAGCTTCAACATCACCACAAGGGTTTTGCAGCGAGATGTTACAAGTTACACTCGGCAGATGGTCTGCTGCACCTAACTAGCTTTCTTTGAGTAAATGTCTTAATTATCAGAGTGAAGGGATTTTTTTATTCTGCCATTCATAAATGTATAGATGGCAAAGTGAGTACAGTGCTCAGGGGATAGACTAACTTGTACCAGTTAAAATTTGTCAGTCATAGCTACTCGAGCATCTAATAGTGCTAACAAGCTCTTCAGTGATTCCTGAGATGAGAAGGGCCCTCTTGTGGGGAATACCACATGGAGAAGCTTCCGAGGCACCTCATTTTATGGCTGCCCATCCATAAACACAGGCATGCCTCTGCCTGTGAGGGTTCCCCACCCGTGCTCTGGGCTGCCTTGGCCAGCTCTGTGCACAGGTAACAATTTGTTTAAACTGTGGGATGCCAGAGAGAGCTATGTGTTTTTAATGTTGCAAAGAAGCCTTAATGCCATGTTTTTGTGTACTGTTGTGGTTAGTTCCGTCCTCTAAGTGAGCTTAATATTACTCTGTGCTTCTTGCAGCAAAACAAATCTGCACTTTAAACGATGTCAGTGCCAGGTGGCTTGTGAAAGCCGAACACTTGAGGTGCTTGCTGTTTAACTGCTGATGGGACTTTATGTCTGTTGCTTGCTTATCCTGGTTATTTTCTCCATCTAAGAATAAATCAAATTTCATCTTACTGTGTTTAGTTTTTTGTTAACCAATAGATGAATTATTAAGGAAAACACAGAAGCGCAGAAAGCATACAGTGGCTGGGAACTGAAGGCGTGCTCTGGTTCCCATGGCTCTTTCCCAGCGGTGCCAACGTGTTTTGCTGGGGAGGATTTACACGACGGTGTTGTGACACACGGGTTTTGTCTCTGCCGGCTCAGGCGATTCATGCTCTTCCCAAGGGGAGCTGCCGGGTGCAGGGCGCCGCTGGTCACTGTGGCCAGAGGAGGGGATGGACCGAGCCCGGGGATGTCCCGGTGCTCCAGCACAGCGGTGCCGCCCGAGGGTCACCCCCGCCCCGGCTCCCTGCGCTGCCCGTGCCCCAAGCAGCCCTGCGGGAGCGCCAGGTGTGGGGAAGCGGGGAGGACGTGTGCTCACAAACGCTGCAAGTGTTGGGGCTTGTGTGTGGTGGGCGTGCTCTAATTTCCATCCGTGATTATCTAAACCTTAGTACATTGCGAATCCTTTCTGTCTTCTAATATATAAATCGTGGATCTGCACCCCCCACTTCTATTGCCACCCCCCACTTCTGATGAAAACCTATTCAAACTTTGAAATTGTGTATCAGAACCTATGATTATATCTTTGGTCCCACGTTAACGCTTTTTGAGAAGGTGCTGAATATTCAGAGATTCAGATTTAGCAGGACCTTATAGAATGAAAACGATGCAACTAAATTAAATTTATGTTAAAATCCTCATAGAAGCAATCCTTCAACTTAAGAAAGCTGTTCAAGTACTGTGTCTTGGTATCTCTTATTGGTCAAGTAATGTCTGTGCAAGGACTACACACCATGGGAAGGTTTGAACAAACCTTTTTATGTGCTTATTGTGTAATGGGAGTCAGGCCCTTTCTCCACCCACCTCTGCCCAGCATTACTAGTGTAAAAAGAAAAAAAAAATTACATGTGAAACAAACCACAAGAAACACGAACTCAACAACAAAAATCCAACCCTGTCCAAAAAAAGTCCTCCCCAAAAAATTCAAAACCAAAGTAATTCTACACACATGGACACACAAAACCCCCAAAGCTAAATGGTGCCACAAAAAACAAACAAACAAACAAACAAAATCTGAGTTTATGAAGAATTAGCCTGTTAAGTAATGGTCAAACAGCTGGCTTATGTGGTACTCCCAGTACAGAAAGTAATTTTTAACTAAATTAGTAAAAGTAATGTGCTTTGCTGTTTTCCTTGGGCTTAATTTTGAAAAGAGATGTACTTGTGTATGTGCTTTTTGCAGTTTCAAACTGCAAAAAGTTGTAAATTTACAGTACTCTGAGGTGGCTAATATTTTATTTGCATGATTTATCATTATCCCAGATAAATGTAATACTTTAAAGCTGAAAATTATTTGTGGTGTTAAAGGTAATTAAATTATCAGAGCACTAATTGCTTCAATTATGTAAATACTGTATAATCTTGCAACAACGTATTTTCCTTTCCACTTGAAAAAAGTATGTGTAAGTCTACAGCCACAATACAAGCCACAGTGCTGCTGCTGCTGTTGTTGTGGTAACTCTCTTTGTGTAGCTATCCTTCCTTCAGGAAGGGATCCCCTCTTTGTGACTTCTATTAGAGAAATGCAGTGGCCTGCCAGGAACTATGGCTGAAAAGGGCTGTGTGTATATTATATTCTTATTCTTTTACCTTACGCATGCATGAGGAATGGTGTGTTAGTGAAACTCGTTCAGGTTTAATTCTGCAGCTCTTCCTTAGTGTTGGTTCTGGAGTCATGCCATATTTGCTTTCATGAAAACAAGTAGGCTTTAGGGAGAAATCTTGAAAATATGATCTGTCATAGTTCAATGGAGACAACCGTAAGTTGTCTGCTAAGATGACATGCAGGACTACTCTGCCTTGCTGTTCAGATAAATGGAGTTAGAAACCCTGGCTCTTGTTGACAATGAGATTCTTCAGAGACACGATGGAATCATTTGTGCTCCAGAAGGAGAGTCACTGTGAGACCAGTGAGGGGAGAAATAAGTGCTGATACTCCAAATATTCCTTGTCTCTATCTGAAACCCTGTTCTCCCTTATCCAAAAGCCCAGGCAACTTGGTCATCCCCTAAGAAAAACGTTGGGAACAAGGATGACAGGAAAGCACTGGTAATTAACACAGTTCAGAGGATTGCACCCATCAGATACTGTTGGTAACACAACATTGGAAAAAAATTTTAATTTGGTCTTGGCATATTGCCTTTTCTTTCATGTCCCTGTTTCTGTGAAAAAGCTTGGAGCCTTTTCTTTGAAGTATTCATTTCTACTGAAAAGCTTAGTATGTACATAAGTGCTCTTAATTTTGAGTGCTATACAAATGCTTGGTTCTCTTGACACGTATAAAATCCAGGTATTCTGGAAATAAGCTTGCTTTTTTTTTTTTTTTTTTTTAACAGACAGAAGCAGTGACAACATTTACCCTGGCTATTAGTTGTAGCGCTATTAGAATTCATAACTTCTGTCTTATCAAATTCCTGTTTCCTACTGTCCTGTGAACTCCCAGTTCCTTGCTGCATTTCCTTATTTACCTGACCATTGGTTGAAGTTAGATGATATTCTCTGCTGTAGAGCCTGATCCAGTATCATTCTGTTGTATAAAGAGTGTTGACTAAGAATGATTGAATATGTTTTTGATGCATCATGGTGTGCCTTGTGCAATGTTTATAATTAGTCATACTATGTGAATCAATTTAATTAAAAAATGTGACAGACTTGTTCATGTAAGTCTTGTATTAGATTGTTTTATTGGTGTGTATGTGTGGAAAGTGTTTGTGAATGATGAGACTCTTGATTAAGTTTTTGATAAACTCCTCATGTTTGTGTGCCTTTTTGTGCTGATAAATGAATTTGACTGAAACAGGGCAGGGCTTCCAGCCTTCTCCTAAATTTTTCCTTTGCATGGAAATGCACATAGGTTTAGATTTCTTTGACAGAAGGGGAAACAGTTACACTTACCTTCTGTCTAGTCACTCCTGAGCAGCTCTAACAGCCCTTGGTCCAGTGTGTGGCACTGTGCACGTCAGGGGGACAGCAACCTGGGAAGAAGGTTTCCCTTCTTATTCTCTAGCATTTGATATTCTTACTGATTGTTTCAAGGGGCATTTTTTCCTTCCAAGAAGGTAAAAAGAAGAAGTCAGTTATTATATCAGATGTTTATATCCTGAAGTTAGGTTTAAAACCAATTCAGTTACTACAGTAAAAATAATTGGATGGTCCTTTATTATCTTCTATATAAAAGTGAGGCCTTAGAGATATCTTTGAAGAGAAACTTAAAAACCTCTCTAAAGACAAGGTTATTGTGTGTCACTTTTGGAAAATAAGAGGTAGAAGGAAGAGAAAATAGAGAGCAGCAGTGGAAAAAAATAGATGTTTGAGACAGTGGTTGACTTAATGGAAGCAAGTGTTTTTTCTGATACAGTGGCTATTTTTGCTATTTCCGAGTTAACTGTAAAAAGCCACAAAACCAGGTGCAGGGATGAATCCTGCCTGTGTTTTTAAGGCTAGTTTGTTTTGTCCTAGATTTACAGGCCATAGAAAAGGAGGTTTCCAGTCCTTTGATGCTGGGTAAATAGCTTTTTTCTCATATGAGTAGGAAAAAAAAAGGCTCTACTTTCTCCATCTTTTAGGCCTGACTTCCTGATTCGAAACTTAGTGAAGTAGAAAGTAAACAAACATATGACTCCTGAAGAAAACTAGGAATAGATTGAGTTTGGAGTTTAATTAGTGTGTGTGCATTCCAACACAGTCCTGTGAGGGATAGGAAGTTGATGATCTTTATGGATCCCTTCAAACTTGAGATATTTAATCAACTAGCACTACATATTTTTAAATGAGTTTTTAGAAAAAAAACTTTTGACATAGATGATTAATATTGAAAGTATGAAAATCTATACAAAATATGATTGTGTGTTTTGGTGAGTAGGTACGTTGAAATTTTTTTGCTGTAATGGTTTTGCAGAACAGGATGGGAGATTTTAACTGAATTTCCCTGATTTTTTTTCCCCAAGAAAGAAGCATTTGGAACCTAGTTACCAGTGGAACCCTATTTTTTTCATGCAGTGGAAACATGAATATAAAAGCAAAATTCTGTATCCTTTCTTGTCATAAATATATAAGATACATACCTACCTTGCCTGAACCTCTCAATTATAAGAAAATAAGAAATAACAACGAAATAGTGGCACTCTGTAAAGGAATGTATGCTAAAATAATATATTTACTTGATCTATTTCTTGATACAAAATACATGTAAATTGAGAGGAAGCTTTCACAAGGCAGTGGCTGTGGAATGTAAAGTTATGTACAATTCATTATACTCTAAATCACAATAATGATCTTCATGGACAGTTTGGATATTTTACAGGAATGAAACAATCCTGTTAAGGAAAGAAGATGGCAAATCTAAGAGTTCAGCCATGCTGGCTGACTTCAACTTCATCATTTCATAGGTAAAGATATCAAGTATTAATACCTGATGGTAAAGCAGAAACATCACGCAGCGTGTTGTCATAAATATTTACATTTCCCATATCGTGATATAATTGTCCTAATAGTCCTTGTTCAAGCTGCTGTTTAAGATTGTTGCATATCAGATGATGTTTTGTGCAGATAATTATACCTGTAGGATCCAGTGGGTGAAAGTGGGCGTGTTTAAGTGTAATGGTTTGTCTGATAATCAGTTTACAATTGTTGCAAAAAGGAAAACCCAAAAATGACCCAGTGCCCTGGAGATACACAATTGCCCTCACTCCATCTCATGAGAGAGTCTCACTCCATCAGTAAGAGAGCTCAGCTGTGATTGTTTTAACACACAGAATGACTAATGGGTTAGAGGGGGAAAAATCAATAATAGGGGTTATGTAAGAAAATTGTTCCTTTTGTTTTGTCTTTTTTTTTTAAGCATTTAACAGCCTTGTTACTAAAATTATCCACCCCTTTGTTCCCTCGGGGGAATGTTGCTTTCATCCCAGTTTTCATATAGAAGCTTCCACATAGATGAGACAAGGCTGAAATAAGCAAAGCTTTCCTGCTAGGAATACCTCAGGAACTTTGTTCTTTCCTAAACCAGTGGATTGAAGAAGAGGATGTTGTCAGTACAGTCTTTTATGCAGTACTGGTACCTTTAATGTATGTTTAATAGTATTTTTAGGAATGTTTTTCAGAAAAAAATTGCTTGAGTGCCTAAAAGTATGGGGTATTTTTTATCATCATATGTGTCTTTTATATGTAAGAGGTGGCATTTTATTAGGCATTTGGAAACGTGTTGTGAGCTGGCAGTTTTTAACCACAGGGACCTTGAAATAAAATTTTGCAGTGTAAGCTGAATGTGCTGTTGATACTTTTCCTTTGTCACCTCTGCATTATTAAGTCAACAGCAAGAAATATGTACCAACACCTCAGTTGCCTGTGTGTCATTGCCCAAATCCATCTGCACCAGCCACTGAAGCATCAAACTTGGTTATTACTAAATTTTGTACAGAGGGTAAGTCACTCTTGTGGGTGTGGGCAATCCTGCAAGGACCAAGGAAGGTATTCTCAGCCCTGTAGCTGTTCTGCATGACTCTTTCAATAACAGGGAAATGGAGATGCTGAGACAATAAATATACCTGTAAGTTGGGAAGCTGGTCCAGTCTTGTGTATTTTTGTGTGTTACATACGTCTTACCTGGTTTGAAATGCCTGTTTAAGGAGTTTAGCAATCAAAGATGATTAAACATAATTTTTAAAATGGTGGAAATCCTTACTCAATGACTTAAAGCAGTGAAATGGGATGGAGTGATATTTAATGAATATATAAATATTGTTTTCTGTTACTTTTGTTCTGTTGGCAAGTCTTGGCATGTATGAAAAATTATGATGGTCCTAACTATTGTCCACTTTCTGTGGGGATGTGTGTTCTGTTATGTAGTGTTTGTGGGAGGTGTTAGGTGGATGGGATTTGAGGAATGAAGCTGTTTCTCTTTATGGAATAAAGTAGTAGTGCCTGTATAAACGCCAGAAGGCAAATTGCTGAGCCCAAGAACAGCTTGTGTTTGAGCTTTTTTTCTTGCTCTTTTGTCCACACCCTGTAGTACAAAGCGTCTCTAACTGCAGACAAATGTCATCATGTACAGCTTCCGTGTACGCCCAGAGTCCAAGGTGTAGCCAGGAGGAAATACGTGCTAGAGGTGGGCTTGGCTCAGAAATGGTGTCCTCCTGCAAAATGCCTCTGTTTTGGTTGGGTGTTTTGTGCCTGTGCTGGAGAGGGAAGAACGGTGCAGCTGAGCCTTCAGGTGGTGCTGTGTTCTTCTCCATCTGCTGTGATCCTGGCTTATGAGCCTGAGATGTGCAAGAGCAGAGCTATCCTGCCAGCTGAGCATGATCTAGGACTCCTGTGTAAGGAGCATCCCAGGCCACTGTGGCAGTCAGCATAGTTCATGTCATAAATTCTGACCCTTCACAGTTTTGTTACCTGTGTCGTTGAGGTGATCACGTACGTCTGTGTAACCCGCAGTTTTCAAAGAGCCACCTACAGACTAATGTCTGTGCCATCTTGTGGTGGCTGATCAGGTTACATCAAGATTCCCTTAAAAAACAACAACAACAAAAACAAAACAAAAAAAAGCGCACACGAACAAACAAAAACCTAACCAAAACAAAACAACCCTGCAGTGAGGAAAAATAATGTGCTTTCAAAATTTTAGAGTGATTCCGGCTGGCAGGTTTTTTTTTGGTAGCATTTTGAAATGGTGAGCACACCCTGAACTGAGGTGGAAGCAGATGAAGATTAAGGCATCTCTCTCAGGTGAAACATCCGGCATGTTGCATAGTGGCGTTTGCAGCTGTGAAGGATGGAACATTCAGATTGCAAAACTTGTGAGCAAGCATTCTGTTGTAAATGGCTAAAGAAAATCCTGAATGCCAGCATATGAGGAAAATCAGTTAGCTAAAACTACCTGGGCTGTTTGGACTTAGCTCATTTTGCAAGTGTATGTTAAAGCCTGGTGCTGTAAAAGTAATGGTGTGGTACAGAATTTTCAGAATTTTGTTGTTCCATGTTGTCCACACAAACTAGAAATTCTCATTTCTGCGTTTTCACACAAGGAAAAGAATGTTCCAACACCTGTAATTGTGGGTGTATGCCTTCCTAATGCAAAAGGTATGTACTGCATAGGAAGGTGATTAAGGAGGGTGGGGGGTGGTGGCACACACAGCACCCGGCACATGCAAATATAGAAGAGGACTCATCCTCATTGTTTTAAGTTAGGCTAAAATTTCTAAACACGAATAAGCAGAGTAGCTGAGCAAGAAGCAGGCTGGTGCCTGGAGCCTTCCAGGCTTCTTTTCGCTCAGCGCTCATCTGCTTGTGCAAGCGCAGCGGCATTCTCCCGCTGCCTGGAGAGGAGGAAGGAGCAGCCCCTGCCGCCGAGGTGCTTCCAGCTCTCCACCAGCGTGCGGGGGACAGCGTTCCCAAGGCCGGCTGGCTGCAGCTGAGGAGACAGCACTCATAGACCCTCCTTTGATTAGGATGTGTCCGTGTTGTCAGGGCAACTGGTAACAGCGGCGTATCATATTTTCTCCTCTTGTATTGCGTGCTGAATATTTTAGCGTGCTGTAGCTGGAAGAAGGTTGCAGGGAAGAAGGTGCTGCTGCAAGGAACCTGGAGCTGCCGGCTGGGATCTGATTGCACAGGCTAAGACGGCAAAGAGCAGCACCCAAACCAATGTGCCCTTAATTAGGGCTTTTCTTCAAGGAGGGCAAGGACTGCAAGCTTTCCTCTGCCGACTGGATGTTGGTGTTTGTCAGCTGTTTACATGCTGCTTATCCATAGGGGATCTGTTACAAGTGCTCAAATGAACAGGCAGCATTGCGGCTAGCGGCTAATCACAGGCTGGAGTTTCTTACTTTTATTTTTTTAATAATAAGAGGCAACAGTATCATGCCTGGTTCAATTACTGCCCTCCGACAAGAGAGACTGAAGAAAAGTGCCAGGCCAAATCCCCCAGGTTTATTCACCATTAATGAGGAGGATGAGCAGCAAAAAAATGGGAATTCCACAAGACTGACAGGTACGTTTGTGTTGTGCGGTGAGATGAGGGCTGCCTGTGGGATACGCTGCACAGCAGGCACAGCAGAGTTTCATTAGCTCTTCTGTGTGCCACAGAGAGTCTGTAAGTGACTGGTGCTGCTTGGCAGTTCATGTTGGCACTCACAAACATGTGTATTTAAATGCCCTGGCTTGTTATGCAATCAGCTGCTTTGGCTATGGAGAAAACTGTACTTTTTAGTTATTAATCACATTTCTTCTGGTAGGGATAATGGTCCTGCATCAGAAACAAATCAGTGAGTTTGTGCATGTTTACTTTGATTTCTGTGTACAGTCTGGGTAGATAACTGGTAAAAGCAAGGGTGGGTTGGAGAGTGCAAAATGCAGTGCCTGTTACAGAAGACAGCTTTGCCAAAGACAATGGGAAACTGTCTATATTTCCATTCATGTGCAGGAGGGGCAGTGTGCCTTCGGCAGAGTAGAGAAAAACACACATTGTTCAGATATGCCGACTTTTAGAAGTCTGACAACCAAACAAAACAGACAGAAAACCCAAACACAAACCCAAAAAAGTGTTCAAGAAAAATATTTATGGTGCTTGAGGTAGGTAAGCAGTGGTGACAGAGGGATGCTGATGGCCATTGATTTATAGCAGGTCTGTCAAGCCTGTGTAGCCACTGTCTGTTTTGCATCATGTAATTCCTGTTTCCTGCATGGCTCCTAGTGTTTAAATACACTTAGTCTGGCAGGGATTCTGCTACTTACACTTGTGACTGAAATTTTATTCTTTCAATTTTTTTTTGTGCCCAAGTGATTCTATGTGTATGAGCACTGCTTTCGGAGAGGGGGGAAGGGGTGGATTGTATCAGTTTTTGTTTACAAAACAAATGTTAGTTTGTAGCCTCAAGACACTGTTTTAAATTTCAGTTATTACCATTCTACCATGTAACAGGAGAGGCTAGGAAGCATTTAAATAGCAAATTTATAGTATGTATATTTATTAGAGAATAATTTACAGCTGATTATTTTCTTTTTCTGAAGGAAAAAGGTAGCTAGCTTGGTAGCCTTTACAAACAAAATCAGAGCACAAGTTTTGTTTGTTGGGGTTTGAGTTTGCAGTTTGTCTTTTTTTTTTTTTTTTTCCTCTTTACTGGTTAGAGCTTCATGATAAAATATATATTGCTAGTCATTATTAATGTGCCTGTTGTGTTAGGGCCTCGTGTACATAGTTACCTGCTCTTCTGTGTATTTGAATGTAAATGCCCATGTAAAATGGAGATCCAAGCTCTAGTGTGAGGTTATTGAGTTCTTAATGTTTTAAGAAGCATATTACTTTCCTTTTTCACTCACTGGATGTCTTCCAGAGTCAACAGTCCATAAAGCTACAAATCAGTAATTTTCCTGAGGTTTTTCAATGGTACAGCTAGTTTCCCAATAGTTTGTTGACTTAGCTACTCTTTTCTACTTGAAGAAACTATACAGATGTGCTTATCCTTTGTGTCTCTTGTTTTAACAGGGATTAGATTTTTGATTATTCCTTTATTTTCTCTCATTGCTGTGAAATGTAAGTAGATGAATGTGCACAGTAGCACAGATAGCAAGCAAGCAAGTTTCTGTGGTTTTAAGAAAAAAAAAATTGTCAGCTTACCTTGACTGCTCCTGGTGAGAAATAATATAGGAAAGGGTACAAACTATTCTGGAACTATATTAATTTGCTTTTTACTAAATGCACAAAATAGCTCCTAGTGTCTGGAGCAGTACAGCATTTGCACAGTGATACATGTGGTGTGGGTAAATAGCTACGTTTGTACATTTGAATGTTATCAGTGTAGGTGGGTTAGGCTGGAATGCCAGGTAATGGAGAATGCATGTACTCAGGGTGCTGTTCTTCTCACCTGGTACCTAGGTAAGGTCACTCCAGTGCAGCTCTGACTGGGTGATGGACCCACGTGGGGCTTTCATGAATCTTTAGTGTCTGTTGTTCTCTTGCTGCTTTACAGGGTTTGCCTGGTCTTTCCTCTTTACCTTTTGTTTTTGCTCAGCAAGCACCTGCAGCTGCTGAGTTGTTTTTTTTTTCTCTCTAGCACATTCTAAGTCAGTGTCATCTTTGTGGGAGATGGGCTAAGTGTTGTCTTCATCTGCAGTTTCTGTTTTGTCACGCTGGATCTGTCTTTGTACAGCAGTTCAAAACCCAAGAGACCTTTAATGGATCTGATACTCCAAAGTAAAGAAGTTTCCTCCATTAAGAGTACTTGCATATCATCACAAGGTTTAAAATAACCAATATTTTCATAGTTTGGGTCTTCTCAGAGTACTAAGGCTTGTTTAGACTTTTTATGAGAGTTGATTTTTCTGACCTGGGAAACAAATATTTATGTGGCTCTTAAAGTGGGGGACATTTGTGAGGTTTTCTGTAAATTGATTTTGGTGTCAGCCATTCCTTTGCTTGTTTGGCTGTCTGCATTGTAATTGGAGGAGTCTAGTAGACAAAATGAGTTTGTTTCTCCAGTATAAAGAAATACAATGTTAAGGGTTGTTCTTGTCTGGAGATACTAAAAGCTGGCAGTGACCTTTATGTACTTTATGTATGACCAGCCGTCTACTCCTGATATTTCCTTTCCTTTGATGTGAACTGTATTTACTGCTTTTTCAAGAAATATTTTAACTTTCTTTTTTACTCCTCTTGGCTTTGGGACAAGGCCTGCATATTTGTTATATATCTGTATGGCACCCACTATTGCAGGGTCTTGAGATCCGGTTGTGTAGTAGAAGAGTGCAAATAAAAATTACTTTGAATATTCTTTTTTACCTTTATTAACAGTATTTATTCTCCTTTCCTGTTACAACATGCAGGAATTTTGCTACATATTGTATTCTTCAAATACAATTTCTATAGGTTTGCAGAAGCTTATTTTGCACTTGAATTGCTTATTGGTTTCATGACCAGTGTTCCCTCAACTATACTCACAAAGAAATCGGACAAAACAGGAAAAGCATGGCACACTTACCAGCCTCATTGTTTCCTTAAAGCTTGTGTAGTAAAACAGACATTGTTCCTGTGACTGAAGTGAGTGTGTGTGTGTGGTTCTGTGTGTAAATCATAAAGATATGACTTTGGGTAGATTAGTGTTTAATTACAGGTATCCCTCCTGTGAGTGTGAACTTCAGCCTCAGGCATTCCTTGAATTCAGGCATGAACAATTCAATCTGTATTAGGATTTCGCTCATCTGCTCTCCTAATTTTGTGCACCTTGGATGTAGGCTTAAAACCTTACTCAGTTTTATGAAATATTAAAGTGATGCCTCCATCCTCTTAGCAGGAAGACCTTCTCAACTGCTGATAATGTGTTTCTAAAACTATCATTTGATGAGGCAGGAAAAGCAATGCTCATGCTTCTGGGTTATGGGTTTGAATACTTAATAACTGAAATAATTATGACATTTTTAACAAATTAATAAAAAACCTCAATTTAGCAATGGAATTCTTCACCATCCTGCTCATTTAAAACTGATCAAGGGAGGGTACCTCTAATCTGCTGAGTTGCTGATACAAAGCTAGACATCCATGCTTTAGCTTTCTGAACAGTAGCACTGATTCTTTGTCATCTTGAAAACAAGAGAAGGGCCTTTTTCAGTCATTTGGTGAATGACAGTGATGTCAGTGATTACCAGCAGATTTTGCCACTGTTGTGTGGCTGGTAATATTTGTGCATACTGCTCATTTCAGATGAAAGGTTTGTTCCTCCAGGGCGATGGAGGAGATTTCTTCTATCGTGACTGTTTGGGTGCTTAGTTGCCATGTTCTGCATGTATTAGTGAAACATATTTCTTTTTAGACTCAGATTGTCTAACTTTGAGTTCAGTTGTTGTCTGTTACTGTGTGTCTATACCCAAAGCAAGCTTAAGACACCTGAAAGAAAAGGGAACTTGGCATCTTCAAGGGAATTAAACTGATAGTCCTGGAAACTGAAACTGTATACTTACAAAACAGGTATTGCACGGGGTGTGGGAGTGTAATTTTATCCCACGCTGCAGAGTCTGTGCCTCAGGCAGGATCCGGAATGACAGCTGAGTCTCTGCCTTTCACCACACTTTAAACCAGCAAAACTGCCTGGGATGGTGCTTCTCAATGGGGCCTCTTGATGCTGGTTAGGAGGCCAACCTCTGACTCGATTGGGGCAAAACAGTGAGCAATTGTTAAGGGCTGATGAACTGGCTTACCAAAATCAGGTACTGGAGGTTTTTCTGACAATATGTAGTCCTATCTTGCCCATCTGCGTTTGAGGCAAAATGAGTGAAAGGAGTGGAAGGAAGGAAAGAAGGAAGGAAGGAAAGGAAGCAATTCTCATTATGATGCTGGTTGTGTGAAGGGACAGGGCTGAGAACCCAGACAGTGTGGTCTGGTGTCCTGCACCTTCCAGTGAGTTCTGCTAATGTCTCTGTGTAGTCCCTTTTTTTCTGCTAGCCAAGGCCAGGAGAAGAGGGGTCCCAAAGTATCTGATTCTTCTAGACATTTATTTACAAAATCATGGTAAAAGGTGACTTGGAAGGAACCCACAAGGAACATTGTGTCCAAATCCTGGCCCATCACAGGATCATCCCCGAGAATCACATGTGCCCAAGAGTATTGTCCAAACACTTAGTGAACTCTGTCAGGCTGGTGCTATGACCATTTTCCCTAGGGAGCCTGTTCCAGTGCCCAACCACCCTGTGGGTAAAGATTCTGATTCTAACCTAAACCTCCCCTGACACAACTTCAGGCCATTCCCTCAGGTCCTGTAACTGGTCACCATAGAAATCAGTGTCTGCCCCTTCTCTTCCCCTCACTAGGCAGTTGTAGAGTGCAATAAGGTCTTTAAAAATGCCTCTCAAAGTATCTGGGAGGTACATTCTTTAAAAAGCCCTACATTCATTGCTTACAGTGCAGCTGTTGGGGGTACAAAAGGAACTTGTGTTTTTTTCAGGAAACTGCTACCTCCCTTAGTGAGTCCCCATTCATAGCTGTAGGTGACAGGTAGCAGGAAACATCCCATGGCAAAGAGAAGTACATGAAGTAATTTATAAGCTGTAAAGGAAAGGGACTATGCTGGAAGTCTGGGGGATAGAGGGCCTTTGTCTGCAGACCAGTAGAGCAAATCTGATTTGTTCAGTCCCTCTGGCTTTCAGAGTGAAAGTCCAAGGTCTGAGGACTTGGCTTGTGTTGTAACACAGCCTGTTCATCAAAGTGTATGCTGGGATTACTGACAGTGCTTATCTGTGCTGGGTGAGAATCATCTTACACTTCTAGGTGAGCCCTATGAGAAGAGGCTTCCACTGCTGATTCTAGAGGATTCTGTTCAGTTCTTTTGATGACTACTTTACAGGGGGGAAACAGCCTGTGGTCTATTCACGTGCTCAGGGAGCATACTTGACAATGAGTACATCAATGGCAAAAGTAAAAAAATACAATGTTGACAATCTTGGAAGTTTAAGTTGTTTACGTGCATTCAGTTTAACCTGGCATGTGAACTAGAATAATCCCTTTTAAGAAAAGACTGAATTTTGCAAAATAGCTTTTTTAAGTAAATGGGGTTATTTCAACCAAGATCCAAATGATAACACAGTGTTTAGCAAAACTGTCCTGGTGAGAACAGGATGCAACATTTGACTACTTGTACTCACAGCATAGTATGCTTGTCGAAGTTGCAAAAAGATTGGATTTTCAGTTTATTTGAGGTAATTCTCAAGAAAGCTCTTGTATGAGAAACACCACTCATGAAAGATTGATAGCAAGCAGTGCAATTATTTTTCCTTATTCACTATTACCTCTGTAAAAGTCATGACTTTAAAAACCTGGAATTTGGTATCTGATTCTGTGTGGAAAATAAATGTAAAAGAAATGTAGGTTCATGGCCATTTGTTATGGAGAAAAAGAGAAACCTGGAAAGTGATAGATCTATCCAAGAATCCTGAAATTCTCTGAGGTTTTGTTGCATTCTTTTTTCCCTGAAAATATGCAAATAGTACTCTTTCAAGGACTTTATACAGTAACATGCCTTTGGAATGAGTTGACAGCAAGAAGGAATGGGTTTCTGTGTCCTATTGTACTGCACTACATACCTAGGTAGTACCAGGTTTTTATTTTGCAGTGAATAATTGAGGCAATGGCTAAGCACATGTTTTTAAAAAAAATACCTTGGATCCCCTGATGTTTTTGTGATTGTGGAAAGAGTCTTGGTGGTCTTGCTACTGCTTGCAAAGCTTGCTCAGAAACTGCTGTATCTGTTCACTCCCTCTAACTTGGCTTTGTACCCAGGTATGTGGCAGTCTGTATTTATTTTTAAGGGAAAAGCTTTTGGTTGTCATATTGAATTCCAGAAAAATTAATGATCTCTGGCCTAGAGTATTGCTTCTGGATATGAGTGGTGATGGAGCTCCATGTATTACTAGGATCAGCTGATTCAGTGGGAGTACATAATTTTTCTTCCTACACAAGCTCACATGTGTGCGTTCTTTGCTTTCTCATCTACCTACAGAGTAATTTTTGTGCCTTTTTAAATTTTTCACTTCTTTATATTCAATCTGTACTTAAAACTGGAGATCTTGTTTTTCTCTTACTTGAGAATTAAGAGTTCTGAATGAAAGCATCTCCAAAAAATCTTGTGGTATTATCAGAAGTCTCTTCAGAAGTGGTTTGTGCATGTGGGTTATTTTGTTTCTTTGGTGAGACATGCTATGGCATTATTTAATCTAGTCTACCCAACCTCAGACCACAACAGTAATATGCCAGGACAAGTGCCACAATGAGTGATGCCATTTGCTCTGTTTTAATGAACCTCCTTCAGTCACTGAAGGTGCATCTCACAGTGCACTGTTTCTGCAGCCAAATGCTACTTGAAACTCATGAGTTTTAGATGCATTGAGCTGAAGCATGGCTTGAGTGAACACTGATGTCTGTGGGTCAAATTTGTATAATGAATGTAAGAGACACTGAGGGGCAATGTTTAACAAGCAAATAAAAATGCAGATGAAATATCAGAAATTAAATTAGGGAGTATTCTAAGACTTGGGCTTTGAAGTCTCGTTGCTTGAAGTAAATTATTTTCTTTTTTCAGCAGAATGGAATCACGTTTACTAGATTTTCCATAAAGCTCACTGATTTATAGGTCTGACTACGAGAACCATTAAATAACTAAATTGTCCCAAGCCCCATCTTAGTGTATAGATGTAGCTTTAACTGCTTAGCCAAGTTCAAGGGAGGAATGACTAGGGGTAGCATGCAGATGGTATAAATCTTCTTTTAATGCTGGCAGTTTCAGAGGAGAACCACTTGAATGCTAGCTTCACTTTCTCCTTTAAATGATTAACTTGCTGATAATGGCTAGAGTAAACAAAGTTCCAGAAGGCAGGTCAGTGAATTTTAACCTGGATGCAGGTTTCTCCAGAAAGCAGAGTTGTGTCCCTGTTGTAGCGGATGAGACTAGGGGGTTAGAGCAGGCTATACCAGTGGAAAACTGAACTGCTTGTCAGTACTGACACAGGCCTGTAGCTGCACTTTGTGTTTTTCTGCTGGGGAACTCCTAGGTTGTTTTGAAGTAGATGAATACCTTCTGTAGCTTCAATGGGATGATGCTACAAGATCGCCTTTCATTGTCTGTTGAAGTTTCTGTTCCATTTTATTCTGGACAAATCGATTTTCATCCAGTTGTTTCAGATCTGTTGAAGATTAGTTTCCTTTTCAGCTCTGGAGGAAACATAGTTTTTCTCAGGGATCAGCTATATTTCTGCACATTTTAATGCAGTTTATCTGTGCAGTTGACAAGAAGAGGAAACTGGGTTTAGAATTAAGAGCTGGAACAAATCAAGCACAGGTATCTGCTGAGATGCAAAATGTGGCAAGTAGCAGAGATTCCAAATTATAGAGGTTTTCCAGTTGATGCCTATCACACAGGAATAAAAATTCCATTAGATGAAGCACTCTTCTTTTTCTGGTACTAGTGTCTGTACAGATGGCTTCAGAAAAAACAGGAGTTTCCTCTTAGAAATCACATTTGTGGATTTTCTACTGGTCTATAATCTCAGCAAGTGGTCTTCAGCAGTGCATGTTGGAGGCCATATCTACAATCAACTTAATTTCTTGGCAAACTGACTTCTTGCCTCCTTTTCTTAGAATTATCCAAAACCCAGGAGAAACAGTCAAGGTACTGGAGTTCCCAGAGGGGACCCAATGTACTTAGAAGACTGAATCTGTAGTTTAGTTGCTGGTCATCTGCTCATCAATCTTTTTCTTCTTTTGTTTCACACCACTACTGTCTGAGCCTCTAGTAATGCGTACTGATTGGCCTAGTCTTTACACAGAAGTTGATTGATTGACCTGTTGATTTATTTTTGGTGTCAACATTCTTCAGGGTCTTCCTCTTACATCTGAAGCTGACATAGGACCAACTGTCCTTCTGCAGTCTGGCTCACCAGGCACAGTGCTCACAGATTTCTTCTGTGATCTGCCGCTGGGTTTTTGCCTAGCATTGGAGGGCTGTGGAATGAGGCTGGTGCCACTGCACAGCCCTGCAGGAAATACTCCAGCTGGTGGAATTTTGTCTTCAGAAGAGCTCTGCTGCAGCATAGTGCCATACCCACCTCCTATTGTATTGTATGCTGTGCTAAAAATATTTTCTCTCCTAATCAAGAATGGGGATGCTCCCTGAAAAGTCTGAGGATAGTCAATGACAGAGAAAACATTAGGAAGGATTTTTGTCATCTTTCTCCTGGGAGGCAATAAGGAAAAAGATTGAGAAAGTAACACTTTCAAAACTAAGTTTTCTGTAGGATGGCTGAGTTCTGCTTTGATTGCTGGGAATACGATTCAAGTGCTGATGTCCTAGGCAGGCAGTCTGACCACTTGAAAGTCCAGTGAAAGATCCTCAACCTAAAATCTCATGATACTCTACAATAATAATTTTGTTAAATGTGCTGAAGAGGCTTGGTTGGGACTTTTTTCAGTCTTGAATGCCTGATCTTTTTCGGCTGCATTTTAAACTCCTGCACAGACAAGGCATATTATAGAAGTGCTGACAGAACTTGATTCATACTGTTGTATCTTAGTGTACAAAGCTATCTTGTTTCTCAATTCTGCTTCAGGAAGCTCTTCTGAAAGCTGTTTTGGAAATGCAGGTTTATCCAGTTACCCGCCCTTGACATAAGAAGTCGTTCTTTTACACAGCCAGTTCTTTGGGCTTTGGGTTTTTTTCCTTTTTTCAAAGTCAATTTCCTCATCGCCTGCATGTTGACTTAATGCACTGGTGAGAATTAGAGTACTGAATTTGGCTTGTACGCTAAGACACCACAATTCACACTAAACACATCTGAGCTGTTTCTGAAGACAGATGTCATGTCAGTGGAGTTTGCAGTAGTTTATAGTGCAGGAGTGGCAGTGTGGTGGTAAACAACCTGATGAACCTTCTTGCCAAGTGCTTTCATTGAGGAATGTACTCCCCATCTTGGACATGCAGTCCATACAAATTCCAGATAATGCTACTTTCACTTTTTGTGTGTGTTTCCTTTCACTAGAAAAATGAAAACACATTTACCTCACTCTTATTTCCTGTAGCAAAGGAAGAAAAAGTAGGTTTTGTTTTGTTGGGTTTTCCTAAATACAAATAACTTTCTCTGGCCACCCAGCTATGGTAGTGATGTGTTTCCTTGCAGTCTTAACTGCAAAATAAGAGGTAAAGAAAAAAGCAGATGGCAATTGCCATCTGTAAACCAGAAAAGGACAGCAACAACCAGCTGCTGAGTGAGGTATTGGCAATAAAACCAGGCAGCAGACCTGGTTTGTGCTTGTTGTGCCTGGGTTATCACCATTTTGATATGTTCTTGCACTTCCAATTTATTTTTTCTGAATTATGCTGTAATGTATTGATCTACTTCTGTGCTAGTGTTTTTCTCTACCAGGTTATTCTCAATTTTAGGAAACACGACTGTCATAGTTTGTGTCCAGGCAGTTTCTATGAGCGTCACTGTCCCTGTGGGTTAGGTAGAGTCCTGCTGTAAACTGTACCTCACGTGCTCCATGTCACTGAAGGCTGCATGCAGCACAGCCTGGCTTTCCACTACAGTGTGTTCAGCCTAAATCTTTGTAGTCAATACACGATGAAGAGCAAAGCAAAGCAGTGCTGGGCAGAACGTGGTGCTCACACACAGCACAGAGATGCTGGTGGATGCCTCCTTTTTTGGTTAGGCTTTTTTAGAATTCCTGTCAGATTTCACATGTTTGTGGCATCTGCACGATGAGCAACATTCCAGGACTGAAATATTTAAGGTGGTAGTGTGATGGTTTGATCTTCCTTTCCTGAGAAGTTGAAGGCAGCATCTCCATGAAAATTGTGTTGCAGCTCTGAGAAGGTTCCTGCCCCAAGGTTTGCAGAGGTGATTTCTGCTTGTTTTAGCTCTGCAAACAGGCCCTGCTACTGCCGGCCTGTGAACAGTTCAGTGTGTTTTGCTGCTACTAGCAGTTTCCTTTTATGGAACTCTTCACTAATCTCTGTGAAGATTTAGCTTACACTTTGAGAAACTGCTGCTGTTTAGTCTTTCTTTATACTCCAGGCTTGGATTATAGACTTTTCTTAAACTTGTCCTAGGATTTATTTTCAAAAAGATCTAGATAATTGCCACTAGCAAGCTCTTATCACTAAACTCTAGTCCCAGATGGTTAAAGTGATTTTTTTTTTTCTATACATAAAGGCACAAAGGTTTGCTGATGTCGAAGACTGCCAGCCAGTTTTCAGTAGAGTTCTTGGGCAGGGGTACTTTTAAGATGTCATTGACCTCTTCTGTGTTTCTGGCTTTTTGTGGGAGAGGTGGTTGGGATATTTTTTGTTTTATTTTTGAAGTAGGGAAACAGTAATATGGATTTGTAAACCTGACCAGATGAGTTCCCATGAGCTTTCAGAAAGAGGGGAGTCTGTGTTAGGGACACAGGTTATGCTCCCTCTTCCATTAACTTTTGTGTGCCCTTTTCATGGCTCCAAGGAGTGTGATTTGACACACTTCATCCAATGAGTCGCATAAGCAGACCTCTGCTCTTGGAATTGTATAAGCTAACATAGCTTTAGAAGGAAACAAGGTAGGGAGCAACTTCATGAGAAGGTTCACTTCTGGATTTCTGGTGTTTTATCCTTAAAATGAGCCAAGATATTTCTTAAAGTGGATTGGTAGAGTTGCTGTGTGCTTATAAGTGGGATGTTAGGTAGGTAACTTCTGTTCTGAAGTAAGCAGAATCCAGTACCTTTAAGAAGAGTAAGGTTTTTGAATTTTTCTCTGTTGTTATAAAACCTGTTGTAATGTCTGTCTGAGGAGAGGGGGAGGCATTTGCTTACTTTTGAAAGACTTTTGCCATGCTCATTCTCAGCAAATTCTCTGCACAGAATATCCAACCTGACCTCACTTCAGTGGACTGAGGTAGTGAGGAAGTACGCTGAGCTAGGAGGCTGGGAGTGAGCAAGAGCTATGAAGTCAAGAGAATCACAGAATGGTTTGAGTTGGAAGGAATTTTAAAGAACCTATAGTTCTACACCCCCTGCTGTGGGCAGGGACAGCTTCCTCTAGACCAGGTTGGTCAGAGACACATCCAACCTGGTCTTAAGCACTTTGGGGGCATCCTCAACTTCCATGGGCAACCTGTTCCAGTGCTTCACCACCCTCACAGGGGAGAATTCTTTTCTAACATCTAATCTAAACCTGCCCTCCTTCAGTTTGAAGCCAATTCTCCCTTGCCCTGTTCCTACATGTCCTCATGAAAATTTTTTCTCCTGATGGCATAGCAATATATTTAAAAAAACAGAGGCATGCTCTTCTACTAGAGGAAAGGTTGTTTTTCAGTTTTTAAAGTTTCTGAGACTGATTATTGAAAAATAACCAGTTATTGATTAACAGTCCTTCTGAGACCTGTGCTGCAGAGACTGCCTTTTCACATGTAAATTCTTGTGACTTACAGGAACAATATAATGTCTAGTAGCATTTACAGGAACAGTATCTGTTTCCTTCTCTGGGGAGAGGGAACTTGTTTTTGCAGAACATCCTGACAGTAGTGATTATAATGAGAGCTTTCGCATCTGATTCAAATATTGCATGCTGTGTAGGGATTATTGAATATTACTCTGTGGAAAAACAGCTAAAGAGATTCAAATTACTTGTGACTGAGCAACAGCGCACCTACTTTCCATTGTCTGCACGGGGTTTTCTCCCTTTTTGTCAGGCCTTCCTTTTGTTTAAATGATCTTTAAATAAAAACACCATTTGTTGTATCCTCCAGAAAGATTTAATAAGGAGCATAACATACGAGCATTGAATATGGAGCATATACTTTGTGAGGTATATATCACAAATACATTTTTAACGATGTTTTGCCTGTAAATTTTTGAGAAGATTTTGCTACTTGCAGATTTCAAAGGATGTGAAATCACTTTGTGCATGTGCTTCAACCTCTGCTCCCTACTGCAGTCTTGGATCTTTAAATGGGAAAATCCAATGAGATCTGGCTTTTCTGTTATGTAACACGCTGCTGTGCAATTATAAACGCTAAAGCCACATTCCAAATACCTTTATTTTGTGCTGCACTACAAAGTGCAATGTTGGATTATGTTTTATGCTCTGCTTTTTAAAGGGAGAAAAATAAAATGAGGGAAATCAGGAGTCTGTTGGTGTCCTGCATGCCTTTAAGATTAATTGGGACTTTGTACTGAAAGAGAAGCTAATTTGTGTTGAATGCAACTGGCTGCTGAGTAAGTGGAGCGTTGAGGCTTATGTTAATTGGCAGTTGTGCCTTTTCTGCTGTTTCCTGGTGCTGTACTCGGTGACCTGGTTGGGCTGGGCTGGCACAACTCGGATGTGGCCAGGGCTGCTCACACTGCTTGCAGAGTGGGGCTGTTTTAATGGGACACTTGCATGGCAGAGTGGGCATGGTGCACTGAGCTCTGCCCGTCACGTGCCAGCAGAGCCAAGAGCTCTGTGTGCTGAGGTGCTGGTGGCCAGGCAGATGGAAGTGGAGATTGCCTGACAGGCTGGTTTGCTGGCTCTGCTGCCACTGCATTGGATTGCCTGTTCATGGACTTGAGATGTAGATATGTACAACAGTTGTTATAATCTCCTATATAATCTCCTATTCAGTTTGAATATCTTTTGGTAATTTTTTTAGACACAGAACTGCCTGGTCAGCCTGGGTTCCCTTCCCTGTCCCACCTGGGTAAGACATTCTAATAAATTATAGTGTGGTTTGTGATTTTGGTGAAGCTTATTGGCTAAACTTTTTCATCAGAGGTGTTTGTATTTCTGCTGTCTTTGGGTACCTTTGGGAGGATATCTTAGTGTCAGAGCTTTCCACGCAAGGATTGCTGCTGACTGCTGTGGCAAAGTACAGAGCAGTGCTGGGGTTAAGTGCTTAGTGCTCTTGATGAGAAGAGAAGCCTTTGTCCCTGCATCTGCCCTTGTGCAGGTAGGGTACTGCCCTTCACCAGCATACTGTGACACAGGTGTTCATGAGGCATCATTGGCGGCTCTTCCAATACTTGAAATAGATTATTTGAGGAAGAACAATAGGTAAATATTACTAAGGCATTCCTTTACCGCCAGGTAAACAAAGTAAGAACACTTACCTGTGGAGATGGGGTGTGCTCTGTTTTGAGGGTTTTTTTGCAAAAATCCTTAAACAAATACAGACATAGGCAGTTTATTAATGCCAGTGGAGTGTGGGAAGAGGTTATGGTATTGATTGCATCACAGTCTTTGGCAAAATGAAACACAAAGCTTGTAGACACTGCTTGTAGATCCTGTTCTTGCTCTATTGTGTCAAATACTTTCCTTTTAAGAGAGTGGGGGAAAATCTCTGCTAGGCTATTACCTGCTGTAGTTAATTCCACAAATAGATGGGTACTGACTTTTGTAGTCAGCTGTCATGAGAGGAGGGATATCCCATGGTATCAGTTGATACCACCTAGTAAAGGACTTAGGTACTTCTGTTTATGAACACTGAAAAGCTAGATGTCATGTGTGCTCCTTTCTCATGGTTTTTAAAACCTTTTCCAAATGTCTTTTAATAAATTCTCTGAATAGGAGTTAAAATAAAGACTGTATGAGATAAAAACAAGACTTATTGACCTTGAAGTATTTAAAATGTTGCATGGGATAGTTGCAATTGAATGTTTTACTCTTTTCAGAGCTGTTTTGCACAACTGTAATTCTGCCCTATGTAGTTGTAACTCATGACTAGTGCAGAGCTCAGTTTGTCCTAAGAAGAAGTGCTGTGTGTGGGGAATTTTAAAGATGTCTGGCAAGAGGATGCATGCTAAGACTTGTGCAACACCATTAAAAATGTTGGACCAACTTTGTCCCTGTTGTCATTCTTAAGCAAAGTAAATTGAAAAAGTAGTGAATCTGACCATGCTTAAAATACTTACAATCTTCTCTTGATAATGGACTGAAAGCACTTATTGCTCTGTCTGGATCTCTCTGGCTTTATTGAACTGAAATGCATTTTGCAAGTAAGCAATTAGTGGTCTAATTCTTGCTTGAAAAAAATAACCATAAAATATTCATTTCAAAGAATGAGAAAGCTCCTAAGGACTAGTATAGCTCTAGTTCCTCAAGCTGCTTTGAAGATATTGGTGCAAGTTTCTCATCAGCCTTTGAATCCCAGATCTGTTTATCTTCTGAATTATGGGTGGCTCTGTACATGCTGCTGTCACATCTTGTCATATCTCAAAATGGTAGAACTACAAAAGGTTTGATAATTTTGCAGTGGAGTAGTTACTTTTTAAGCCTTTTTTTTTTTCCTGGCAAGTGGGGAATTATTAGGCTTTTAGGCAACTTGGAGAAAGAGAGTTTGGAGCAAGGGACCTATAAAATGAATGGTCTGAATCATCCCTCTCCTCAGGCATGGCTGAGGCATTCTGGCAGGACTGCAGGCAGTGCTGCTCCAGCACAGCCTGGTATTACTTGTGTGGAGAAACAAAGGGCTTCAGTCCTGGAATACCCAGCCTGCTACTCACCAGAGAACAGGGCTCCATGGGATTTGATGGGAAGAGAGGTCAAGTGTCTGTCATAGGAAAGAGAGGCATTATAAAGAAGAGTTGCTTCTGCTTTAATAGTTTCTTTTATTCCTGAAATTTTGCTTTTTCACTTCATGTTGTTTTCATGCAATGTTTATTTACCTGGGCTTCCCAGAAGCCTGCACTGTCTGTTCACTTGGAATAGTGTTTAATTGTGTACTAGTAGCTCACCTGACTCGTGCTTCAGAGCTTCTCAGAGATGAAAGCTGCATTTACAAGAACTGGAGAGAAGCTATGCTGGACAGGATCCAGATTCCTTGGGTTTGTTCTGATGCTATTGGCAGTAAATGGCCATATTGTTTTGCAGCCATACCATCAATTTGCTGCACTGCTTATGCTGGGGGGACCTGGCCCTGAATTTGACTCTGCTGCATTTATTTTATTACAAAGATGCATCATGAGTCAGAAAGAAGTGTTAAAATGATGGATCGTGGATGTCATCAGGATGTATGAAGTCAGCATTTTCAAGCACATAAGATAGAAGTGACTGGACTGATACAGTTAGCCTGTGCCTCAGAGAGACTGTGACAAAAAATGAAGTGATCCACTCAATTGTTTGATATGTGGTCTCTAAAGTCTACATTATTTAACAGTGAATTGGTCCCAAAAGTTGTTGGAGGCTTAGGAGGCTTTTTCATTTTGTTGTTTTGTTTGGGTTTTTGTTGTTTTCGTTGTTTGGTTTTAGTTTGTTTGGGGCTTTTTGTTTTTTCTTTATTTGGGTTTTGGGGTTTTTTTTTGTTGCAAGTACTTTAACATCGGCTAACAAGGCTGCCGCCTTAATACTAGGATTTGGCTGCAGCTTATGAACTGCCTCAAATAACACTTTGGGGAGTAATGAGGCTGCCTACTCTGCTACTGAATCAAATACTTAACTGCTGCATGGTTGTTCAGGCTCTATTCACTGTTCAGTAATTGCTGTGTTTGATAGTGTGGCTCTGTTTTTTAAATCTGTTGACCAAATTCCTTAATCCGGAGCGTTTTCTTCAAAGACTTGCCAAGCATACAGCTTAACTAATGCAGAAAAGACTATTCTTTCCACAGAATTTTGTCTGCTAGGAGAAAAGGACATAGCTGGCAGGAAAGGTGCACCAGCACATCAGGCAAGGTGCAGTTCCTGGCAGTTCTCACAGAAAGGATGTGTAGGTGGGTAGTCACATCTGGATACAGAAGTGCTTATTTAAAAAGTGCATGGACAACGTTTCTAAAGGGCACATGCATCCCATGGATACTGTACAGCAGTTACATGTATAGCACTTTGACACTACACTGAAGCATTTGGGAAAAGGGGGTGCCTTTCCTAAGGAAAATGGCCTATCCTGGAGCTAGTAGGTGAAGTTCCCATGTCTTTCCAGTAATAACACTCCAGTGAAACTAACTTTAGCTGCTTTAGCCTGCATTTCTAAGAGCTCTAAAATGATGGTCACTATAAACAGAAATATTTTTCTACAATTAATGCTACTTAACTGCAAACTGTGGTGCTTCAAGGTTCTGGATTCTACCTCTCTTTTCTTATTAAGGAAGCCTACATGCACTGCTGCTTAATGCTAACTTTTCATGGCTGAAACTTGCCTTTTTTAGCTCAACAGTGGAAGCCATGAGTCTCCTGATAGCCTCCCACTGAAGAGTGTATCAGACATCATTCCTTAGGTACATAAATGTGTGGAATAACTCTCAAGTTGTCTCCTCTTCTAGGACGCTGGTACAAGGGAAGCAAATCTCACCTTCAAGTAAATTCCCTCATAACCATGTTATTAATCAAAATAGCTGATTAAAAAACAAACAAACAAAAAAAAGGATTTTGTGGATATAGACCTAACTGAAGTCCAAATGTCTATAGTGACATAAACTACACTTAAAAAAACTTGAAATCAAATTGGATTCTAAGGCTCGTACAAAATAGTTGAAGAAAGTTCTTTTGCTAAAACTATGTAATCAAATGTGCAATTATGAGTTAAGAATAAAAAATTTTCTGTGTGTTTGGATCACATTGTTGGGCAGAAAGAGGGATTTTTTCAGCATCTAATAAATTATCTCAGACTACTTGGATCACCTACAGGTCTTGTTCCTGGCAATTGGCTCATGAGGACTCAAAAGACAGGTGTGTTCCTCTCCCCTTCCTGGAATGGAAGTTGCAGAGCAGTTCTGATATCTGTCAGCTTCCAGCCAGGTTCCCCCCTGTCCAGCCATACTTTGCCTTGCAGACTTTTTGTCAGGACAGCCATGGAAGAGACTGAACTTTCAAAAGTGATCTTTACATTGTAGTTCTTGCTCTTAAGCCAATGCACTCAGCTGTTTTCAGTTAATGCTCTTTGGGGTTTGGGGTGTGTTTTCAACATGAGATCTGTTCTCAGTACCAAGGGTTCTGGTTCTTTTTGCTAGCTTGCTCTTGAGTATGGTGGCAATGCCCTTCTGTGTGCAGTTGGAAGGACAGAGCTCACACACTGGTCCAGGAGCAAAACCAACAGAACAGTGAAGGAGATCTGCTTATTCTCATGCTTCAGTGACTATTGACTTCTACTGAAAAAAAAAAAATAGGTTGTGTTATTGCTGCCGGGGGGGGAGGAAGTGACTGTTCAGATTTGCAGAGGCGTTTTCTGTTCATGTGCTACAATAATTTTGTGAGGACATTGAATCTACAGTGAAAGCATGTCTTGCCAGGAGACTCATCAGCCCCATAATTGTGATTATTTCCTGTCTACCAGAAAGCAAGTAGATATTTTAACTACTTGCTTTCGTTTTGGTTTAACATGTAAAGAATAGGAAAAAGAAATTGAATAAATCTATCCATGATATTATCTATGATAAATAACTAATGGGCTAATTTATTATGGAGACATTTTTAGACTAAAAGGAGGTGCAATAGGTGGTTCACAGGCAATTTAAGAAGGCCCACCTGGAGAGTCAAGTCAGTAAGTGGGGCAGGGCATGTGTGGAGATGCCTCTGGTCTTTCTACTGCTGATCTGCCTCCTGAAGGTGAAGCCTTGCCTGCCAGTGTAAGGCAATCCTCTGCTAATCTGGGGAAATCCATTTTGTCTCAGTCAGCTGATATAGGCAATGATCTCTTCACTCAGACTGAGCTTCCTTCCTCAGAGGTAACTTGGAGGATAGCATTAGAAAGACAGAAGACTGCTCTCTCTGCTGCAGAGATTAGCTCTGGTCACTCTCAGTATTTGGCTGAGAAACATACACTTGTCAGTGTATCCAAAATTTGTTCAAATGAAATGGCTGACGTTTATGAGGATGAGTCTCATGACATTTACTTGGTGCTAGAGGAATGACAGTTCTTTATTCATCCATGGATGTCTCTTGCTCTGCTGGCCTGATTTCTTGCTCATTGGAATGCATCATTCTTGAGCCTGGCAGAGGTGTTCTCAACTCTTATGGATCCTTCTTCCCATCAGGGCCTCTTCCTATGGGATTCTTCAGAGAAGACCCTTGAACAGCCTAAAGTGAGCTCTCCTGATGTCCATGGTTATAATCTTACTTGTTGCCCTGCTTCCTCCTTACCTAATAATGAACTCCTCAATCTCATGGTTGCTGCAGCCAAGGCTGCTCCCAGCCTTTTACATCTCCAACAATGCCTTCTCCATTTGATAGCATGAAGTAAAGCACTATCCCTTGTGGGGTCCCTGCTACCTGTGACAGGAAGCTGTCACCAATGCTTTCCAGGAGTCTTCTCTACTGTTAGTCTCTTCTTCACTGTGTTGCTTCTTCAGCAGGTGTCAGGATGGTTGAAGTCTTCCACAGGAACCAGTGCCTGTGACTTTGAGGCTGCTTTGAGCTCCCTGGAAGGGCTCATCTGCTTCCTTCTACTGATCAGGTGGCCTGCAGAAAACACCCGCAGTAGTACCTCTCCTACTGGTCTGTCCTTTTATCCTGACCCTCAGGTCACCATCCAGCCCAAGAAGGGGTTGGTACATGCTAAGTGTTGCCTCACACAGAGGGCAACTCCACCACTGCATCTTCCTGGGCCATTTCTCCTAAACAGCATGTGGCCGTGCATGACAACATTCCAATATTCCCATCCCGTGGGAGCCATCCCATCATGTCTCCATGCTTGCAGTGAGGTCAAAGCCTGTGACTGCACACAGATCTCCAGTTCCTCCTGTTTGTTCCCCATCCTGCGTGCCCTGGTGTACAAACACCTTTCAGAACTATTTGGTTGTGCCAATATCCCTGTGGGGATGCAAAGGGATGCCCCACAATCCGGTGTTGTGGTTACATCTTTGGCTGCTTGTGCTGGTTTGGGGTATTCTCTCTTTAGCCTCCTTTTCCTACTAGTGTGGTTGCTCTAGTTCTCCCCTTCCCACATCCAATCTCTGCTGAGCCCATGTCTCTGTCCCCCTTCCAGTCTCTTTTAAAGCTCTCTCAATGAACCCTACTAACAGACAGGAGCCTGCTCGTTGTCAGCAGCCCCGGTGCAATGGAAACTGACCTAAACACTTAACACCCTGATCTTTACTTGTTCAGCTCTTTCAGCTTATAGCATTTTACGTGATTTAGAAAAAAAACTGCTAGATTTTCCTGTTCTTTTCAGGAGAAGAGTAGGAAGGAATCCTGTTTTAAAAACAATTCAGAAACTGATTAGGAGAAACATCTACCAGAGCATGGGACAGTGCTCTTGTAAAGTCAACTCTGTATATTCTTCTCTTAACACAAAATGACCACGTGTTTTTGTTTTAGCTGGCTTTTTCATAGAAAGCTTCTACCAAGTGTTTTAATACTTGCTTTTTCTGTAATATTTTGTGTATATATGCATGTGTTCCATCTCTGCATGGAAACAGCTTTCTCCCTTTTAACTCTCCCTTTTAAACTGAGCTAAAATACCATCTATTAAAAATTAGCTTCAAGGATGGAAATTCCTCTTCCCCTCTCTTTTCAGCCCTGGCCTGTTATGAACCTTAGTGCCTGAGTTTTCCTTGTGTTAGTGCTGCTCAATCTTTATGGCCTAAATGTATCTAGGGCATTCTGCAGCTACTCCAGCACACTCTGTGGCTATTTTTGGCAATGTAGCTTTTGTCTGGCAGTGCTAGAGAGGGATGGCATATGCTCACTGCTCTGCATGTGACTTGATTTAAAGGTGAATGATGTGGGTTTGTTTATGTATATGTATTTATCAGACTTTTTAAAAAACCCACTCTCTATAATGTAGAAATCCGTACAAATTTAATATGCTTGACTGCATGAGTTTTTATTCTCCTTTTTATGTAATTGTATGCTCAGTGAACTGTGCATTAGAAAGTGAATTAGCAAGTTAATTTACCCTACAATGCCAGTGATAGAATAGCTTTTACCCCCTCAGGCCATGTGATCTGAACTGTGTGTGAATGTATCAGAATACACAAACACTCCTTTTAGAACCATTGCTGGGAGGGGTGTTGTTAGTTTAACCTGTTCTCTCCCTAGGTTTTTAATTCTGATTTGCAGTCACTATCGGGGTGGAGTTTTTGGGCATGCTCTGAGTGAGCTGGGTTTTGGGTTTTTTGTGTGCTTTCCGTACTTTGTGTGCTGTACCTCAAGAGGACCTCTTGCAGAGCAAGTTACCTGCTCATCATCTGAGCAAAGATAATAACATTAATGGTAATTAATTTTTAGTACTTCTAGTTTAAGGTAATTAATATTTACATTTTATTTTGTGTTTGCAACTTAAAATACATGATGTTTAGCAGCCAACTTCCCTGATATTCCATAAAACTGTCAGGCTTAGTTTCATGGGAACGGCTGTGGAGCCTTAGTTACAGTTCCTATGACAGGGTAGCCAGTCCCCCGGCAAAATTTGGTTTCAGACGTTTTCAGTTGTAGGACTGAAGGAGAATGTTTGCATCAGAACCAATAATTTGAATAAATGGATGATAAAAGAGCGGGGAAAACCGAGGAATGTTTTCATCTAAAGATGTGGAGCCAAGTTGTGAGAGGCTAAGTGCTGGTTAGTGCTCCTGGGATTTTCATTGCTGACGGAAGGCTCTGACAGGACCACATGCTCAATCCCACTCTCCAGGGCTCCCTGGTTATATCCCAGCCACATGGCTGCTTTTCACATTGCAGGACAGGCCTTTGACTGCTCTGTGCCTTTTTAAGCTCCTGTGCATGAGCCAGCATGCAGAGTGGGTGGGAGAAGCCCTTGTGCCACACGAGTACAGCAGGTATTATGGCTTAGCAAATAGTTAGTGTAGAACCAGCATGTTTATTAGCTGTTGGTACTGAAATGGGAGGTGTAATGATGCTGTGATTTTGTTGGTCTGACAAACCTGATTTTAATTATTTTGTAACAAAATGGATAATGAGGGAATTGCAGGAATTATGTTTGGTCATATTACATGGATGTGTGTTATGTCTTAGTGTAAAGTTAAACGTGGCATAGAGTAGGTGTCCCTAGAGCAAGGTATTTCTTAAAATCTGGATTAAATATGCTATTAACTTTTTTTTTGAGGATGAGGGAAGTTGTATAGCAGTTGCTGTTAATTTGCTAGTAATTGATTTGCCATATTGAGCAAAGTGTTGACATTAGTGACTGCATTATGCTTGTTGAAAAAGCTAATTTGTTATTAAGAAACATATCAAGAATTACCTGATGTCCTAGAAATGTTAAAATGCCAAATAATATATTTAATACTAAAATCTTGGACATGCCTGATGACAATCTGCTTATGTACACATACAAAAATTCTTTAAAATCAAGACCCCATCTCAATCCAGTTTTTGATCTTGAAATACTAGTTGGGATTTTTAGTATTGCTGTAACTGATCTTTGCATTAAGCTGTTTGAAAAGGGAGGTGAGGGCATGTTTTAAACAACTGAAGGGCCGTTCAAGGCTCCACTGTTTGACTTCTCCATTTTATTTGGGAGCTGGTTGGAGCTGGCTGACCAAGGCCTCCTTCCCAGGCAGTGTGTTTTGAAATAGGAAGTGGGGCAGTGTGGTAGACAGCTGCCAGCACCAATAACCGGTGGCTTGAGCTGCTTAGCAGAGGCTAAGCCCAAATCTACTGACGCAGAGCACGGGGAAGTGCTCCGCAGACTTCTCCCCCCTCCCCGTCCTTGCATATAATCTCATGATGCTGTGGATGTGACAAACTCCATTTTGATCAGATGTTGGGCCAGCAATGGTGAGAGAGGGTCAGTTTTGGCCTCGAAAGGATATCTTGATGGCAGGCGTTCTCCACGCTTTCTGAAACTGCACCTCTTTTTTCATTGGCACCACCTCCTTTCTACTTCAGATTTTGCAAAACTGCTAGCCTGAATTTTTTAAATGTAGACTGGGAGATTGAAGCCATGCATACAGAGTGATATGGATCATGCCATGGATGCACAGTAGACCTCTGCAGTGCAAATGAGTGTTCAGTACTGAATATAATGGATGAAATAGGTAAGCACTTTGCTCTTCCTATTGCCAGTAAAAGACCTTTTAAATGGCTTTCCAATTAAAATTTGTAAATAGAAAACATTATCTCTAGTTGTGGGATGCATGTAGTAGTTCTCCATTGTACTTTCACTTTATAATGAACTGTAAGGAGTCTAACATGATGCAGGGGTTGCAGACAAGCAATCTGCTAATAATATCACTATATTCTGATTTTCTTTCTTTTAAGAAAGATTATGAAAGAGAAGGTTTTCCCTTTCTGCAATATCTGCTTTTAATATCTAAGTAATTAATGACTAATTTCTAAAATACCAGATTACTTGTTGGAGTTGACTTCTTGGTTGTAAGTACCCATACTCTTGATATATAGTGCAGTTAGCTACTTGTTCGCAACATCATTCAGTCTAATTAGTTTTAACTTCAAATCTATGAAACAGGAAGGGGTCTGTTTATCTGTAATTAAGTCTTTTACATAAACTAGGGTCTGCGGTTGCTAAAACAGCTGCAGTGCAACATCCCAATTCCAAAAGTACTGAAAACTTTTATCAGAAGATTTCCTTTCCTTCATCCACATCCAGACAACTGGCAAAAGATGTTTTGTGGTATGGAAGCACTGCCAGACTTATTCTCCAAAGGGTGAATTAATGATGCTTTTTGTAACTTCTAATCTCTTTAGTTATTCAACTTTGTACAGGCACAGCATGAAAACAAGAGTATTATTTTGTGCTCTCCCTTCTACCTACATTTAGATTATTTTCTGGTGAATAAACCTAGCAAAAATATTTTAAAACCCCAAAACAAAACAATAAGCCATTTTTTGCTGTCTCATTTTGTCATACAGTATGTCTGTTTGACTCTTTGGTAGCTGTGTGCTGTGTTTATTCTGTAAACTGTGGGTTATGTCCTAAGGGCGTCCTTTTTGTTTACTATGAACTGTCTCTGAAGTAATCACTTAATTGCTCTTCATTTCCTTTGCTCTAAGTGCTAGTTAACATACCTGGAAGTAGCCTGATATTGAATAGTAGCTTGATGCTATCATGCGTTCTATGTGCAACACCTTCATCTGACCCTTATTGCTCCTCATGGATTGACAGCTCACAGTCTCTGTACAGAGGTGATCTTTTTCTTCATCCTCTCTACCCTAGGTGCCACCTGCAGCAGTATTTTTTTTTCCACCCAGCTGTTGGTGTCTGGCATGTCAGGGTCTAGAGCTAACCTGGAGGGGTGGAAGTCACCATAGATGCTGTAAGCAGAGGAGTCAGCACCTCCTGATTTTGGCTAATGTTGTGGTGCCTGCCTTAGCACACAGCAGTGGTCAGTCAGCCCTTGCCCATCACGTACCATTCCAGAGGGCACAGGATGCATTTGTGCTCACTGAACAATCAGAGATCCTTGTAAACGTGGCCTACAACTTTCATTTGCTTAAATCATGGCTATCATATTGGGATTATTCTGAAAGCGAATTGAGTATCAGGATTTTTAATCTTCAAATAAAGTTGTGAAGTTATGACAATGAATAATCTAGGGGGTTTTGAATTCATTAGTTAAGTGGGGCAAGTGAAACTTAGTATATTTCTGGAAATAAAGGGTTGCTAGCACTATTTGGTATGTTATTACTATTCATGCATGCTTAACTATTTTCCTTGATGGTTATAAGAATTTCTCTCTTTTTAAATTTCCGATCTTAGAATGCAGGCTTTTTCTCTTGGGAGTGGAGAGTTCAAGGAAGGGAAAAAATGAGGATAATGAGCTGTGGAGAAATTGTGAGGGGAAAAAGCAGTAAAAGTAAGCTGAGATCACCCACCTCACTTTAATTTCAAACATAATTGGGAACTTCAGATGTGAAAAGCTGTTGCTGTAATCTGTTGTATCATTGCCAAAATCTTTGGAAATTGAATTAATCTGAAATCTCAATATTGGTTACCAAAGCAGTGGAATTTCCAGCTATCAGATAATACTGGAAAGTAGAAATGGAAGTATAATAAGAAAACCATTATTGGAGGATGTGAACAGCATTTTGTTATAAGGTCTTGATTAAATGAATTCATAGAAAACATGACAAACCTTTAGGTTATGATGACTTAGGTTGATACAGGTTTTTTTTAGTATGTTTAAAAATCAGCATAATAATAAAATTACTAAATTAAACAAGAAATTCCCATTTTTGAGGCTGTTCTAGTAGAAAAGAAGAATAAAGAGCTGCTATGGAATTCTTCACTGCCTATAATAAGAAAATATCACAAAGTGAGGGGTTTCGATGTCTCTTGCTGTGTTTCTTGCCTGTGCAGTACTACAAAGTCAGAGCTGCTACAGTTCTTAAAGCCCATGTCCAGCAACCAACATTTGTATGGGAAACAAAAGCAGAGGCCAAGGCAGCATAAAATAATGCAAGTAGGAGGAGTAGGGAACGTGGAGTAGCTTGTACATTCACAGGCACATTTCTGTGTGCACATCCTTAGTGCTTGACCTCCCACCCCTCTGGCCTGGTTGGAAAGTAGATCTGTGTTAACAGAAAGTTGGCATTGAACAGGGACTAATAAAGGTGTCATTCCTATGAAAGAAAAGGTTGGTCATGACTTTTCAAAACTAGGGTCATGTACTGAAATATGGCTCCATTTACGTTCTTCCTGCTTGTGGTTAGGGAGGTCTGGTATTGCTGGGATGAGAAGCCCATCATCCGTCTACAGTAACTGAACAACCTGCTTGATCAAATAGAAATGTTAACACTTCTTTCATTTGGTCTGTTTTTTTCACCTGCAAAGAAGATTGCACAGGTTTCTTGGGCTAAAAAGAAAACAAAATCCATAGCTCAGGATATGTATGGGATGTTTGCTGCTTCTGCCTAGGGCGATAGGATAGAAGCAATTTTTTGTTGTATATGCAGAACAAGTCACAGCTCAGACAGAAAGCAGATCAGTTCCAGCTATCTGAATCAAAGCAAACAAAATTTCTGAGGATTTTTTTTCTCCTAGGCAGTAAAAGATGTGAAATACACATACTTCCCAGCAGCAAAACATCTTGGAAAAAGACATTTATCCACCTGCCTGAAATGCATATGCCGTTTGTTCTCTGAAAGTGTTGTCTATGCATGAAGCAGAATGAGGCTTTCACGTTTGCTAATAAGTGTTCTTTGGAAGTGTTTGCCTCCTGGTTTTGAAAACTTTAACACTAAATTGTCAAAATAAAAATGAAGCAGTGTTTGAAGATCTGCCATATTTGAAATTATAATAATACTATTAAATGAAAGCCTGAGGATAGCTGAGATTGAGACAGTGTCTACACAAGCTTCCTTTAGTCATGAATAATAAAAATGGAGATGCTAATAAATAGCTGTTCCTTGTACTACTACCTCTATAATATTAGTTTTGGGTTTTCTATGATGTAAGAGGACATCAATAGAGATAGCAAATTTACAGGGTTGTGTAGCTTTGACTTTCAAGATTAAGTGATATTTTTAACACAAGGTAGCTGAAAAAGCATTTGAAATGGCCCTCTGCTATTTTTAATGTGTCTAGCACTTTAAAAAAATCCATATAATCCTCTTGAAACAGATGGCTACAGTGAGTTAAAATCACATGCTAGGATTGGGTTTTTACCTGGTACAGAAACCAATGTCATGACACAGGGATGAATCACTGAATTTTGAGGTGAAAACTCCAACGCTGCTAAGGAGAAAAAAAAAAACAACAAAAAACTCTGGGGAAATGTGGAGTTCCTTTATTTGTAGAGTTAATTCATTTAGTTTGTGTTATCTTTTCCAGACTATACTGGAATGTGCAAGTTGGTGTCTACTAAATTCACAATCTTTCCTTCTGTGAGAAAATAAAAATAGGAAGCTAAAAACTTTAAGTTCAAATCCTATAAATATTTGGGATGCCTAACTAAAGACAGGATTTCAACTGATTTTCTTTTTTTTTTTTCGGTTTAACTCTATATCAGGATAACCCAGGAACACTTTGAGGGAGATGATTGAGGTGTGAAGAGGAGGATGTTGGTATTAGTCTTATCTGGAACTAAATCATGCATGTATTTTCTTTTTTTAACAGGGCAGCTGCTTTTATTTTGTCAATAGAACTACAGCAGCGTTTCTAGAGACGATGACAAAACATTGGTGTTCTTGTCCAGATGACTGGAAATAATTTAATATAGCTGATGATTAATGAAAGAAGCACATACTATTTCAGTGTGCTTGTTTCCTGCACTCTTTTCATTGTTAAAGGAAGTAAATGAATTGAAGGGTAAAGTGTTGACACATTTGAGTTTTTACAGTTAAGTCACTTAGTAGTTAAAATTTTTATCCTGGTGCATTCCAACAGTTAACCAGAGACAATCTGAGCTGACGGACAGAGAAGTTGCAGCCTTTCCTTGAATTAAGATCTGTACTGCACTAAAATGTATTTAAACTTAGTAAGCACAACTGCCCGTTCTGACTGTTCTACTGTCTATCTATCAAGTGCACACAAGACAATATATTGTGTTCAGTAGGGACAGGATGAGTGCAGCCCAAGTTACAGCCTCAGCTGGGCAGTACCCACAACTCTGAGGATGCACCTGTGCCCTGGTTGGCCTCTGCCCTCAGTTCTCCAGGAGTGCTCAAGCATTTTCTCCTGCCTTCTCAATCATTTTTGTTACCAACTGCAGCATGCAATGGGCTGCAAGTATGAGAGTGTTAACAGAGAAATATTAGGTAGGTTGATAGCAGGTAATAAAGGACCTGAAGTGTAGGGAAGTGAAGCTTGGTTTTTGGACATATAATTTTAATGTGATGTCTTGAGATACATTTAGAACTTCCTTATGCTCCCCTAGTTTTCACTGTAGGTCATTCCTAGCAAGATGAAGGTTAAAATGTTTACTAGGAAATAGAAGATTTTTCAAGAGATGTCAGAGGGATTCTTTGCTGAAAGCTGAATAAGTCCTTCAAGTTGGTAGCTCACAGTATCTGTTTTTTTCTAAGGCTCTTACTGCAAAGCCTGCTTTAGTGTTCTTAATTTATTGCTCTAATACAGGCAAATAGTGGTTGGAAAAGAGCAACTTTGGCATCTTGGCAAGACCATACACATTTGAGAATGTCTTAGTATTCTGGGAGTATTTCTGCTTCTTGGTGGAATTTAGGATAACTCTGGGTGATTCTTAAGGCATGTAGGAGGTGAGAGCTCATCTTGTAGATGCAGTCACTTGAGAAGCTGAGTTTCTCTGGACTTCAGGGACAGGTTGCTGTTAGGCCCATTGGCACATGCTAGATTTAATTGTTAAAAAGCTGGTGATGGGGCACAGTCAGAATGTTTGTTCCTACTCTACTCACTTTACTGAGAGAGCTTTTCATCTTGACCTGCCCCTATTCTCAATTTCTTAATGCTGCTTTAGCTAGACTTGCATCAAACTGCAGAGCAAGCAGAGTGTATAAAGAGGGATACTGGGAGAGGGAGTAGGTGGTTTGAGTGTGTTACATCCATTAGGAATGTCCTGAACAAGTACTGCTGCTGGGTCTGCCAGATGAGTAGTTCAGAAACTAGGTTATTGTGAAATGACTTGCTACTGTTGCAGTCACAGATTATTTGTGTGCTTTTAGCTGAGGAAAATACATTGTATTTGTGCTAAAGCATGGCCTTGTTTTGTGCTATGATAAATACATCTCTGCTGCTTTGATCAGTACTTTTACAGTGGCAGAGGGGTATGGTAGTCTTAGGAGGACACCTTTGGAGGAGGCCCTCCAGTGACTTTGTTAATAACCAAGTCTTTCTCTCAGCTGTATGGAATGCAAAGGTAGCTCTTAGAGATGCACACTTTAGTAGCCTGAATGCATGCATGGAAGCAGAGGTGATACTCCACAGGACTGCAGCAGACCTAAACATGACCTGTAAGGGAGGCTGTGATGCTCAAAGCAGTCAATGAATCCTTAGGCCCTTCCTGTACTCTCTGTAGTTTTCACAGTGTCCCAGTGAGACCCAGTCCCCCAAGCCTTGCAGCCAGTGTTAGTAAGATCTTTTTGCTTAATGAAGCTGTGTCCCCAGGCTCCCAAGGGCCTGCAAACTTTTGCATGATGTGGTGCCTTCTGTGCACTAGCTTGTCAGCCATGAGTGGGTGATGTGCCCATGATTTATGAAGCTTGTTCATCTGTCCTGGAAGAAAACATTTTATGTATTTTGTCTAGTCCTGGTAAAATACATATATGTGCAATAACAGAAGCACCTGTGAAATACAGATGAGATTTATGAAGGTCTTTCCTCACTGCTTCAGCCTTGAAGCTGACTGACACACTGGCATAGAGCCCCTTGGGAGTTGGTGTAGCGTAGAGCATGTATTAGCATCAACATCTGCCCCTTTTTTGTTAGACTGCTACTTCTGTCCCCTGGGCATACAGAAGGATGTGCAAAGAGTGAGAAAAGGGAACAACACTAAGAAATTTGACCCTCTCTTTTCCCTGTTTGAAGCCTGAGCTCTACTTTCTAATCGGTTTTTCTTTAGAGATGTCTTCCTCGCCCTGTGGCAACTGAGCCCAGGACTCCACATGCTAATGCAGAGGAACTGTATTACTTCCTTTCCCTTCTATAACTTTGTTAATTAACATTCTCATTGCTTAATCTACATGGCTCAGCCTGTCTGCATGCCTTCTCTTGTTACAGTCTCTGAAGTAAGTAATTTAAGAATTTGATAATTATATACCTTGAAAAACTAATTTGTATAATCATCTTGCTAGATTCAAAACACCTGCTTGCTCTAGTTACTTTTTCTCTGTGGAAAGACTGATATTATTGATGGCAAAATTAGAAATGGACTCAGTGATAACTTTTGTGACTTTGAGGCATGTTAGAGATTGCTGGAACTTCTTCACAGTAAATTTTCTCTACCTCGTGGTTAAAACAGGAGGACCACTTTTTAGTAGAGAATGAAATATTTCTTGTTTGTTGAAATATTTAAATTTTCTGACTTAACCCAGTGTTGCTCTGATCTCTCTGGATTTCCTCTTCAGTATAACGTGAAAGGCTTCTGGAAGTCATACACTGTATATTTCCCTGCATTTCAACACTCAAGTACAGCAATAATGTAACAGTGTCAGAGAAAGTGTTAAAATCAGCTCTAAAATGCAGTCTCAGATGAAAGCACTTTGGGATGGTTGCTGCTGCTTGGTACATCTGTGTCCTCGTACCCAGAAGAGTACTAATGATGTCTGTGGCACTTAGTAAGAGAAAATGCAGTTGTGAACGCCTCTTCTACACAAACAAAGCTGTAAACACAAGTACACTGTTGCAGAGGGTTTTATGAAGAAAAAAATCAACCCAAATAAACAAAAACCCCAACCACGGATGAGAGAGCTGCCAACTGTTATGTAAATATAGAGAAATCCTTAGAAATCTGCACTAAGATGTCTACATGTTTAATACGCCATTAAGCGCTTAGCCTTGGGAGGGAGGCCCACATGAGGCTTGTTCTCCATCTTCAGAGCTGGTAGTTCAGTAACCATTTCTCAGCTGTTCCGTTTAAGCCTGAGTGCATGTAGTGAAAAGAACCCTTTCTTGGTTTGTGTGTGGTTCATTGAACAAGGTGGCTGCTTAAAAACAGGAGTGTTTAGTGTTATTCCTCATGTCACCCTTTGCTTTTACCCCAACTGACCTTTCAGCTCTGCAGAAGGGAGCACATGCAGTAATTAATCAGCCCATGCTTATTATTTCAGGTCACTTGCATGGTTTAGACAAAAGGAAGAAGAGGGATACAAATGCAAAATATTTTCCACCATGTGCTTTTAACGGCAGGGTGGAGCACGACAAGGTGGGCAGTGGGGTTTGCTACAGTGATTTTAGGTGGTGTGCTGCCTTTGGTGGTGGAGAATTAATTATATGCAGTTGGCTGGGTGGCCACCTCTTAAACAGGAACAGCCAGAACCGCCTTAGGCTGCTCAGCTGTAGGGGAAGGGGCTGTCGTATCTGCGTTGGAAGGATTAAGGACTTTGTGAGGTAGAGAAGGAACATCTTGAGCACTTCTTGTGTTCAGAATGTTTTGTGGCAGGAATTGCTAATATCTAGTGGTCCATGGGACGTGGTAAGCTTCATCAGGCACACAAAATATCTGTTAGAAAGATTACTGGATACTTCTGAAAGTAGTTTTATGAATAAATATGAAGAACATACATGTAACAGTATAGTTTATTATTTGTCCTGTGTTTCATGTGCTTAGGAAACTAAGTTCTCATAAGACTTGTTTTGAGAGATTTTCTGGGGGGAAGTGGTGACTTGTCCTATAGTAGCAATTAGACACTGGTGAATCTGGGACATAGTTACAACCTTCTGTATGATAGTATTGGAATTGGAGAGGCATTTTCTTTCCACTCAACTGGTACGGTTCCTTCTGATTTGCACTTATCTCAGAGGAATCTAGTTGTTTTCTATTCTGTCTGTCCATGTAACTTGCCTTACTTTCCCATTTTGTCCTACCAACCTAGAGTAAAAGTCTGTTCTGTAGCAATTGAGGATTGATTTGTCAGTTCAGATCTCTGATGAAGAGCCTGAATGGGTTTAAATTTATGCATAATGGTCTCTTGTCTTAAGGCAGGTTTGCAGATCTTCTGCATAGGAGGAAGTGCTTATAGGGTGGGAGCTTTGAGTACTGCTGCTGTGCAAAGAAGTTTTTAACATGCAAATATGTTACTTAGCTTCCCACTGAACATGTACAGCCTGACTCACAGCAGCACCACGTGATGCATGAACTACTTGGAGTACAGTGTCCTTCTCCCAGGTTGCTTACAGTCTCCTAATCATTACAATATCTAATCCCAGATTAGATGTTGAGGGAGAACAGTTTCCAAAGCCAGTCAGTGTTCTTTAGCTCCTGACCAGATGACTCACTAGCACGTCTTTAAGAGATTTCCTTGGAACGTCCGTAGAAGATTATTGTTCTAGCGGAGATCTGAGAGCATCAGAGACAAATTCATGTCATCTAAATATAACAATAATTCTTCCAAGGGGAAGAGATCATTTAAAGCCTTATTTCTTTTGGTTTTTAATTTTTACAATATTATCAGAGTGATCTTCCCAAATAATCATATTCACTGCTGCAAGTAACTCGGCATGTTACTGAATTTCTTCCAAATAGGGAATTGACAAGTGTTCGGCCCTCTTCAATATAACTTCTATTCTTTTGAGGTAGAATGACAATTGTTTTGGTTTTAAAACCACACTACTTTACTCCAGTATACAGTGAGCACATCTATGAGGGGAAGAATGAAGATATACATTCTGCCAGTGAAAACAAATTACATGTTTAGCACAATCTAATTGCATAGGTCTAGTCTTCCACCAAAATGAAAATAATCTTTTCTTGGTTTACCAGAAATTAATAAAAGCTGGAACTCCTTAATTCATATTATTGTTTCACATTATTTACCATCAGAATTCAGGAAAAAGGTTTTGAGCTCCCAACTCAGGATCAAATCTCATTGGTTTGTGAGACTGTTAGTGTCATCAAAATAAAGTGAAATGTAGACAAAATAAACCTCTATATAGGGTGCAAATTAATCTTTTTTCTTGCTACTATCTCAAATTAACTTAAATATATGAAGTATATACATATTTATAGTTGCTTCCCAGTCTAGATGTAGCAATAGCAGGAGGTTTAACTTGTATAGCTAAATTTAGACTGCTCCTAATTTGTGATAGGGTAGGAGGAGATGACAGCTAGGACTACCTACTGCTAATTTTGCAGGTATGAGTATCAGTTCACTGTGACACTAATTACTGTTCATTTGTGTAGTTTGAAAATGTGTGGGTTTTGCGTTAGTTTTTGTTAGTGAGTTTTAGAACTTTAAAAATAGAGGCTGGTTCTCTTCCCCTCTGGCTTTGCATAGTGGCACTGATGTAGTGCTACCTTGAATTGGGTGCTGTTGTTCAAGATGGTGTAAAAATGCCAAGAAAGATCTGTCCAAAGATCAGACAGATTTTTAAAGCTGTGTGAATGTTCAAAAACTGGCAAAGAATAGTGATTCTCTTGATAAATAATTTTTAAAAAAATCAGTCTGTTGAAGAGCTGTGGTAGTTGGAATGCTTTGGATGCTTTACAGGCAGCCTTATTCCCATCCAAAATAATCTGTATTGTGTAAGAACACTAATAATAATAATTTGTATTATTATGAAGGCTGCAATCAGTTCTCAATCACTCTGTTCCTAAGACCTCTCTGAAGATCACATATCTATTTTTAACATAAAAAAATCATATTTAGCTTTATGGTGTTGTTAGATGGAGGATCTTGTATATTTGTTGCCTGATTGTTTTTTTTAGAATCCATTTTTCTGCTTTCTGGGCCTTAGAATAAAACTGCTCTTGATTGCCTTCAAACATACTCCCAAACAAAGCTATTTAAAACGTATGACACCATTTTCCCCACTTATCTGTTGTGATCTGTGCTGCAAAGCAGACTATGGACAGCAGAGTAAGCACTCAGCTGTGAGAGAATCCACCCCCAGGTTTGTTGTCAGGCCATGCACAGCATGGGACTTGTCAGCTGAAGAGCCACAAGAGGTATTTCAGGCCCTGTACTGGGTGAAGAGAGAAAAAAGAGAGTGGACAGATGACAGATCACAGAATATTCTGAGTTGGAAAGGACCCACAAGCATCATCAAGTCCAACATTAAAGTGAGTGGCCCATACAGGGATTAAACCCAGCACCTTGGTGTTTTTAGCACTGTGTTCTCACCAACTGAGCTAGTCTCAGGGTGTAAAGAGGAGGGATGGTGCTCTCTATATAGGAATGGTTTGAATGATTTGAGCTTGGCCTGGGGCAACAAACCAGTGGAACTGTTGGTGCTGCTGCTTTAGGTAGCTGGAAAGAGCTTCAGGCTGTAGTACTCACAACACTGTTCTGGAAGGGAAATGCAGCTGGGTGCTAGAAACCAGGAGATGAGTTTAACACATTCCAAACCAATTCTTGAAGTAGGTGATCCATGAACCGATTAGCAGTCATGCACGCCTGGACCTGCTGCTCACAGACAAGAACTGGTAGGTGATGAAAAGGTTGAGGGCACCTTTAAAGTGCTGTCTGGCAAACCTTAGTTTTGCAGAGTGCTTGTCTCTAGTTGCACCAGCTTTTGGCATTGATCTTCCATTAAAAGTAGGAGAAGTGCTTGTTGGAAGTAAAAAGGGCTGACAAGTGTAGTTCGGTTTTGTTGTTTTAATTGCAAAGCTGGCACAGCAATAGGTAAGCATTAATGAAAATAAGTTAGTTGGCACTCCAGTTGTTGGAAGTAATGTTTTAAAGTATTTTGAACAGATACAGAGTGCATCTTGTTATTGTGTCCTCTATTGTTATAGTTGTGATATGAATCCTAATTGTTCAGAGCCTGGTCAGCAATGTTCTGCTTGGCTGTGCTGATCAAGGGGCTGTGAAGCAAGGTGATCTCTTACACAGCAGCATCATGCTTCAAAGTGATTGACTTTGAAATATTCATTGTGTTGAATGAAGATAAACCAGTAAGGTGGACATGATTTATGTTATTTTAGTCACATTACATAGAGCTTTAATAATCTTGTAGTCTGGAACCTCACTGGTGGTGAGGTTCACTGTCCACAAACATACTTTTATGAAAGATTGAAGCAGGTTTGATGAGTTCTGTCTTCCTTTGCAATGACAATCCACAGGGGCAAGGCTTAAAGACTAACCTTTTATATAAGTTCATTTGCATCCCAAAAATAATTTCCACAATGCAATACCGGGACTCCAGTACTAGCCTGATTAATACTAGCCTGCTTCCAGCAGTAATTGATCTATGTGGTCCCAAGTTTTGTGCAACAAAACTTGGTGTGTCTCTCCCATATAAGCAAAAATATCATGGTTATAATTTAGTCTAGCCAAGAAGAGAAGTGTGGGGATCCTACAGGCAATTTGTGGGAACCATTACATTATTGGTATGGAGCCAGTTCTGTTTAGTGCTCTTGCACACAAGAAAACTTAATGGCTTTGGCAACCAACCACTGTCTCTGTGAGCAAAGGGAAGGGCTGGAGGACAGTGCTTGAGTGAAGATAAAGCGGTCTTGAGCACTTTTCCATCCCCACTTCACGTGTTCAAGGCAAAGGAGGGAGGTGTGGGCAGCCTGTCTGAAGCTACTGGACCTGCTATCACTGAATATCAGGCATCCAGCACGGTCTGCCTGGGCTTTCAGATGTGTAACTCTAATATGCTTTTCTGCATAGAGTCAAACACTATGATTGCAGCATTGTGGTCCTCATCAATTTGCTCCTTTTTTCACTCTTTATATAATGCATACATTTTTGTGACACTTCATTTTTTGTGCTGAAGTGGAATATTTGAGGTGCATTATAGAGCAATAAGTTGAATTTGAAGTATTGTGCTGATGTTAAGTCACTTTCAATAAACACCCCATTTCTTCTCTTTTGGTTGACCAAACAAAAGAGTTGGAGCCAAGAACATGGTCTAAAACAAAATAACTCTAGAGGTATACTTGCTACACTATAGTTTAGTCTAGCAATTCTTGTAAACCTCTCTAAAGGCAGGGATACAAAATACATAAAATAGATAAACCACTTTATTAATGTTATAAAATGTTATATAAAATATTGTTACCAAGTCCTCATTGTTTCTGGGGTCAAATTGAAAGACTTTTCATTAAAGTAAATATTTAGCTTTGCTATCAGAGTGATTGGAATCCTTCATCTTTGTTAGTAGGTCTGTCAAGGCCAGGCTGCTGCCATGAACTGTGTGTCTTAGGGGTCTAAACTCTTTGTTTTCCTCAATCCACAATAAAGAGGAGGCCACTTTATTGTATTAAAGAGCTGTAATTCCATTAAGCATTTCAGGGATGTTGTAAAAATCAAGATGTTTTGCATAATAAAATAACCTCATGTGAGAACTTTATCCTTCTTATGCTTAATTTGAATTTTACAAGGCAGATGGCAAATAATAAAGGTTGCATAACATTTCCCCTTTAAAAAGTTTTTTTTCAATCTCTTTACAATTTTGATAGATTTAAATGATTTGGCCTCCATTTCTCTTTTGCCAGGTTCTCTCCCTGCTTTGTTTTCTTCATCTTCAGCAAATGGACCAATTGCTAAAGAATAAGACATGGGAAAGTAATAGGGACTTTTTGCTTCTTAAAAAAAAAAAAAAATCTTAGTATCAGTCTCGAGGGATGGCTTAAGGCCACAATGCTTTAATGAAAAGATTTGAATCTGGGAACAGTATGAATTTGGTTTCAGAGCTACGCTTCCTCTTGACCTTATGAAAATCTATTCAAATTACCAAAATAAAAAGTCACAGCTCATGCCTGTCAGGGATGCATTCAGCATTTGAGTGTTATATTTCTGTCCAGGATTTTTGGCTGAGCTGAGGCAGCAGCCTTTTCTCCCAAATGCTTTGGGCTAATCAGTGTTCAAATTATTCACCATCCCTGCTGGACCGAGTTGAGCATGGTCCTCCCTGGAGCTCTGAGGTCTGACGGGAGGCAGCCAAGGAAAAAAGTTCCAGTCTCTGCAGGCAGCTTTGGCAGCAGGTGCACCAGCTGGGAGTGTTGTTTGTCTCCCATGCTGCCCAGATGCCTGCTGCTTGGGTTTGCAGAAAAAGTGATGTGCTGCCTCCAGGGAGGCAAGATGTAAGATAAGGAAAGGGGCCAAAGATGTTGTTCAATAGGATAAGAGGAGCAAGAGGGCATGTAGTGGAAAGGAATTTTGCTGGTACAGGTAAAAATAGGTAAAATTACCTATTTTTCATGCTTATATGTTCTTAAATTTTGGTGACTGATATATGTCAGCGCAAGCTTTTGGTTAATTTTTAGGGTTTCAAGTTCAATAACTGAAAAGTTTGGAAATCTCAGTGTGAAAGTTGACCCTGCAACTGGTTTAATACAATTTATACATGACATACAATGAAAGAGTTAAGAATGTGATTGTGTTATTGGAAATTAATGGCCCTCCCATCAGTAAGGCTAAATAACTGTGAAGCAAGTCAGGCTTTGATCTATCTCAGTAGAACTGCATACCTGAGGTTGTGATGATGCAGCTTAGTGGAAACTTCAAATATCTTCTGAGAGTTTGTAGTTGAGTTACTAGAAACAGTCCAAAAGCAAAGATTTGTGCACATCTTTGTATTAAGAATGAGAAGCATTTGTAGCAAAATATTGAGGCCTGGAGGGTTTTAGTTTAAAATAATACCTGGGTTTGCTTTTTATTCCTAAAACTTGGCAGTAAATAAATTTCTTTTGATTACAGCATGCTGCTATGCTTAGTCAGATGTTTTACATTGCATATTCTGTCATATTTTCATAAGGCAATTAAAAATTAGAGCAGAAAAGCATGGCAACAACTTTAACACTTACTCTGTTTTGTCTGTTAGTCAAAACAGCACCATGGTGGATTTTCTCCATCTCTAACTAAGGCATCAAATATAATGACAACAGTACTTTTTTTAAACGCCCTATTTGATTTGTTGGATATACAGACTACCTATATACATATTGATCTAAATGCAGTGGAAGGGCATAAGGAAAGATTTTTCTTGCTCCTGTTAAAAAAAACACAGAGTAAGAAATGTTTGGTTTGATTTATTTTCAGTAGCAATCCACTCCTACATGTGTTTTTTCTTCAGAAGGCTTAATTTTCAGTGGTTGTTATAACTTGAATATGGCTGAATCCTCTCAGACTGGTCTTGGAATTGTGGAACATGCTTAAAATAAAAGTGAGTCAGCCAGAGACAAAAGGTTTCTCTGAAGACTGTAGAGGGGCAAAAAATTACATTTATATCTCCAAATGCCTAAGAACTGCAAATGATCAAAAACAGCAATGCAATCACCATGAGAGCTAACAAGCAATTGCTTGGAAATCCAATAACACTAATGCTTAAGGAACTAAAAGAACCTTCATGGACTTGGAATGTTTTATGCTTTTATGATATATGAAGAGCTGTTGCACTGTTGCACATTGGGCAAATGTTTGTCCTGCCAATAGAGTGGTCTGTGTCTAAGAGAAATCAGCTGCCCATGGAGAGTCTATAGAGGAACAATTTTTGATTTTTAAAAGACTCCTGCAGGTGGTGGGTTTGTGTGGAGAGTGTGGGGTGGCAGTGTGTAAAGACAAGATGTATTTAGTGGTGTGATTCAGATGCAAGAGCAAATCTGGGTAAAATATGTACTTTGGTTTTGGTGACAAATTATTCTTATAAGACAAAGGCCAAAGAGCTCTAGCAACCATTTGATGTATTCATGATAAAGACTTTTAAAAGTAACTGTTGGTGTTATTTAAAGATTACATGTAATACCTTCCTATTGAAATATATATCTTTGCCTTTCCAAACACATATTCATTTATTATATTTTTTCCAAATACAAGAAGCTCAGGAATTATTAAGATTGTTTGTGCAGAGTCAGTTTTGTGCATGGAGTGTTGTAATTAGCAATTAGAATCTGCTGCCTTTCTGCCAAGCAGTACGTAGCTCCTCAGGAAGCCCTGTTTCCCAACAGCCAGACAGCAGTAAAGCTGTCTGAATTGAAAATAAATTTTCCAGTTTCCTATGATGTTTACTTACAAACACAAGTTCTCCCGTAAGTGGTGTCTTGAGAATGTTGTTGAACTCTTGGCTGCTACTAGCTATATTTGTCTTCTGCCTCCTTAAATATGATAGTGTAGGCCTGGTACAGCTTTTATTTTTCACAGTGATTGAAGTGATTAAGGATAAGTCATGCAACAGAAATATATTTTCTTAAGTCAGAGTTTCAGCTCTGTTCCCCACTCAGCAATGGTAGGAAACATTCCTTTTTGCTTCACTGTTTCTGTGTACATGCATTTTGCACCACACTAAATGCTCGTTTTATTTGGCTTGCACTCATAGCATATATCTTTTAAATAAAAAGAACAGGGGAAGAAGCAGCAAATGAAGTGTTGCACTTGCTCTAAGTAGTTACAGCATCCCTTCCAGCGAGGCAGAGGCAGGCTACCAGAAAATAGCCTGTTTTCCTCAGGCAAGAGTACTCTGAATTAGAGTAATGGCTTGAACGTGTGCATTCGGGAACTCAGCTGCTAAATTACAGCACGGAGTCCTTGTAGTTTTAACTGTTTCGGAAATAATTGTCTGTATAGAGTAGGTTATATAAACGAAGTCCAGCCTCTGAGAATCTTCCTGCTGTCTTCAGCTGAGAGGTGGTTGTTGCTATAGCAACTTGCAGGCATTATTCATGTTTTATTTTTCTGAGGCTGGAAGGAGGACTCTGAACATCTTTGCAAAATTTGAGCTGCAGGGAGCTTTGCCCAAGAAAACCTGCAGCAGTGAAATGATTACCTGTGTTACTTGTACTGATCCCACTAACTTGTAGGTAGTCTAGAATTTATCTCTCTGGAAGATAAATCCCAGCAAATGTGCCAGGCACAAATCTAAGTGGCCTGGAGTGTTGTTGTGTGGAGATAATGAGGTACCAGGAGCAGTGTAGCTATCTCAGTGTAGTGCTGAACTTGGCTTTCCAGCCAAGCCAAGCTCCTGCGGCCGACTGGTGTTGACACGGCTCTCCCACATTCAGTTCAGAGTGCCAAGTCAGGAGATGAAACCCATGTGGCAATGAACTTTTCCTTAGCAAACAAGGTTGTGCTACTTCATCATTTTATTTAAAAGCTGCATTTTTCAGAAAACTGCAGCTTCTATAGAAAATTATAGTAAATTTTACCCCATGTTCCTTTGCATGTAGTACTAAGTGCCTTAGAATGTTAGCATTAAACAATACTTCTTTCTTCCCCTATCCTCTGTTCTTGTGCTTTGAACATCTTTATTTTTATTCATTCTCTGGTACAATATTTGATAAGATCTCACCAACGACTGCTGTCAGGGCCTGTGCAGAGCAGTTTTTCTTGGGAGTTGTCCTGTGAAACTAAACCACAATAGGCATGAAACTCTTTCCATCTAAAGACACTTGTCTGTTTGTACAAATGTACTTCTATTATGGCTGACTGTAAGAGGAAAATAGCCACTAAATCAGTTGGCTGAGTTGAAATTATCCTGTTTCTCTTCTTGTGATGAGTGCCCATTTATTCTCTCCCAAATAAGGCAATTGAACAAAGTTACTCTTGCAACCCAGTCTTCTTCCTAGATGCAAAAGGATGAGACTGAAGATGCTTTAAAGCAATTATGGGCTGAAGGCCAGGAGTTCACTTAGTTCAGCAGATACAGTGATTCTGAGTTTAAAGTAATTGAAAGCAGAGGAGGGGAAATCTTGGATAATGGATTTCTCTTAAGCTTTATTGTAGATGTCTTTTAATGGGAATGGGTAGTGAGGGAGTAGTCATTTGTGTGGCAGGCTAGTAACTTGGAATCCAGTGAGAGTTGCTGTTGGCTGAAGCTCTGTAGAAAGAAAGTGGTTGGAGGTACCAGAAAGTCAGGGAGATGGTAAATGTATTCTAAAAGTAATGCAGTGGGAGAATTGTGCTGTAATCTCACTTGTATATTTGTGTAAGGTGGCAGTGCAGAGTAAACAAAGAAAGAAGGCTTTGAAGGAAAATAGTTCTATTTCTGAACTTTTTTATGCTTAAAAAGTTCATATGACTTCATTTGTTAAGTGTCTTATGCCTCTTGCAGCTGCTCTTGTGTGTGCGTGTGAAATGCTAGAAGCGCCCTAGTTTTAGACTGTGCCTGCAGCTGCACTCACAACAGAGAGAGATTATTAAAGCCAAAATCTGAATTTTCTCCCTATGGAAAAAAGTAGTTCTAAAACCTCTTTTCTTTCCATGGTCTAAACTTCACCAGGCAAGGCTCAGCATTTGGGTGCCAGTGCAGGTAACACGTTTGTTCTTATGCAGGGCATGCTGAGACTGCACCTGAAAATGGTGTGCATGTGTGGGAATGTCCCCACAGGGCAACAGAATCACTTGGTTGATGTAGATGGGAATTGATTGCTGCTGCACAGAAAAAGATTAGTGCCTTGCTTTTAAATGATCAGTATGCTGCCATGTATGAAGGTAAGCGCCGTACCGTCTTCATTCTTCACCATGAAGATAGTAAGGCACTGGAACAGGTTGCCCAAGAAGTTGTGGATGCTCTGTTCTTAGAAATGTCCAAGGCCAGGTTGGATGGGGCTTTGAGCAACCTCATCTCTAGTGGAAGGTGTTCCTGTCCATAGTAGGGGAGTTGGAACTAGATGATCTTTAAGGTCCCTTCCAACCCAAACCATTCCATGATTCATTCTGTGATTCTGTGGTGGCAGGGGTACCACTGTTATGAGCCTACTCTAAAACACGAAGTCACCAGGATGGTAACTATGAACTTCAGTGCACATGGAGCTAAGTCAGAAGAGTGGAAAGCATGGGTATGCACTGAGTTCAGCAGGGATGTGGTGACCTGTCAGTGGGGTAGCAAGAAGAAAGCACTGTGTTGGTCTGAAAAGCTCCATGTTGGTGGGAGTATCCCAAATTAATCAGTAGATTATTGTTCATTTTGTGGCGTACTCATTTAAATTAAAAATATGTATTACGTCAAAAGAATGTTTCGTTTTCTTTTACTTTGGCAGGGACAAGTGATTATGTCCTCGTGTTGTGAAGCTGAGACCAAAGAGATTGCATTGTTTTCAAAAATTCCTATATCTCAAGATCAAATTGCTCAATAGAGCAGTGTATAGCAAAGTATCCATTTTCCCCTTCTCTCCATACCCACACTCACTTTTCTGCAGTTGCTATCCCACTAAAACTCACAGGCTGCAATATGCTTTGATCATTGTGCTCTCTGAGCAAGGATATCAAATAATGAGATACTCAGGTTGCTTTCTGCAGTTCAAGCAATCTCACCTTGGAATCAGTGTGATATAGAAAGCAGGCTGGTCTGTGCCCAATTCTCCATTTCTCAGCAGTAGGTGTAAGCTTCTTTGTGACTTGGAATTACTCACAGGAATTACCTCATAGTTTGGAGAATGATCTCTAGTTGAAGTCCAGAAGAGCTTTTCATCTAGAAAATTGTACAGGTGCTCAATTTTATAATCTCTGAGGTGACCTTCCATGTACAGCTACTGCAGCAATACACTGACACTGATCCTGGGTATGGGAATCTCTCTGACATTGTGGTGGCAAATTCTGCCTGCAGCAGTGAGAAATCTGAGGAGGAGAAGCAGATGGTACTCTTGTACCTTGGCTGAAGGTGTTTGCCTTTGTGTAACAGTCTAACAAATAAATCACTGCATCTTGCACATTGCCTGCTTTTGGTGTTTGAAGACCACATGCCCTAAGACAGGCTGGACAGCACAAATTGCTGGCTGTCTGGAACTGAGGTTGTCCTGCACTCCCTCAGGCAGTGGTATTTCAGCTTTCATTTTGGTGATGTGCAATCAAAAGCTTCCATTCACGTGTCTCATCTGCGCTTGGGTGATCTTGCTAGCCTTTTTGTCAACTGCAGAACTGGCTTCATAGCACAGGCTTTTTCAGCAGAAAACAGGGACCTTTTTCCCAGGGATCCTTCCACATTAATATCCTTGTTTTATATTGCAGTAAGATGATGAAATATAATTATCCAGAGGATAGGCATGTCAACTTTTTAAAAAAATGCTCTTACAGACACTCTGTTCCTTTTATCATCCTTAAGAGATTCTAAGACTCTCCCTCCAAGGGCATTTGGTTTGGTATCTTCTACATAATTTAATATTTTAGGATACAATGCTTTTTAAAGCTGACATAGTCAGCCAAAAGTAATCTTTCATAAATATGCATCTCCCAATGGAGCAGTTACACAAGTTTCANACCCTTTCCCTATAGCCAGTTGCATCATCCAGATTTATGTCTGTGGGTTGTTTCCAAATAAATTTATATAGGCTTCTGATTTTAATGTTTTGCAGTTGAGTGCTGAATTAGCTATGACGGTTTTAAATAGTCTGTTTATCTTTCTAGTCTACAATATGATGAAAGCAACGTTAACTTTTATACTATTACATGAGTAGTAAACACTAATGCTGGTAAGTTTTCACTCTGCTTCACTCAGCCAGGACATTAGAGATGAGGAGCATTGGTAACAGCACTTTGTTTGGCAGCTGTGATGGTAGACTTCTATGATAAATGCCAGAGCAAAAAAATCTGGTAGAGTCATTGCTGCTTGGTGTCATATAATTTATTTATATTTGCAAACCAGACTGGTAAGTTCCACACTGTTGGAAGTACAAAAAGATGTACTAAAGCACTGAGCTTTTAAGAATTGAAAGTATTTTAATAGAAAATTAATTAGTAGATGTGTTTAAATAAGGCATGAACTTTGCTTTCTTGTTTCAGTGAATAGGAATGAAACACAGATATTCTGTCACTCCTCTGACTCAAACCTCCAACTTGCAAATATACTTTGTATGTACTGCTGTTTAGGCTGTGGAAGAACAGACATTTTCCATTTGCTAATGATGGAAATTTCAAAACATTTTTATGTGAAGTTTTGAAGACTTGTATTACCTGCATTAAAAATAGCAAACTGCTCTGGAAGTCTGGAAGTACTCTTGCTTCACATTAGTTCCCTTAGAAATCACTTCAACCTATTTCCCTTAACAAGAGAATATCAGTGTTGACATCTAACCAAAGTTAGGTACATGTCTTTATTGTATCAAAACCGAAATCTAGGTTTTAGATTTAAAACACTGGAGTGCATTTGATCCAAGACTTCTGCAGAATTCCTGCAGTTCTTTCTGCCTCACTGCTACAGTAGTTGACAAAACCTTGTAAATCTCTTGAAATAACTTTATCAGTGTTGTTCATTAAAACAAAAATTTGTTACAAAATATTTTTATTTGATATAAAATATTGCCCTACCTATGGGTATACCCGTACCCATCCTACCAAGAGTTTTCTGAAGAATTTAAATTAAGAAGCCTGGTAGAGTTGGTTTTGATGTGTTCTCTTTTTCTTCTGAAATGGTAGCTCTGTTAGAGATCTCTTTCTAGTGTCTCTTTTGAACCTGGTGTTCAGTGCATTCAAGAGGGCTTGGGGTTTTTGTGGAATGTGAATGGAATGGAATGTGAACAGTCTATGTGTAAAATTTCCAAGCTGATGCTTCAGTTCTGTTCCTATCTGTATGCTCTTCCCCAAAGGATTAAACTGAAAGAAGGGCAGTGCACGATCAGTGTCTTGGTTTCCCCTTTGCTTAGAAAGCTCACATCTCTTGTGAGCAAGCTTCTGCAAAAGGCTCTTGATGTTGCACTTTCCTTGTCCCTCTTGCAACCTATTGCTAGGTCCTCCAGTCCTCCAGTCTCCAGAGATATTTCCCTTGTTTCCCATCCTGCTGTGCTAAAAAATTCATAGGATGGGCCGCTCACCCCCAGCACTGCTCTGAACCTGTCTGTTGAACTCCCTACTGAACTGGTCACTGAACCTTCCCTGAAGCTCTTCATCTATAGTAAATGTTTGCAAAGGATTTTTGGTGTCCCCTTTCATTCCTGTTATCAGCAACTACTCAGGGAACACCTTCCGGCTACCAGGAGAGCATGTCTGCTACACAGGAAGGGCTCTGCGGTCAGGGCTTCAAAGGATGGAGGTTGCTTCAAAATGGTCTGTGGATAGGAGCTGGCTGCTGTCAGGCTGCTTGCACTTTGGAGGCCAGCAGCAGCACACAAGGCACCATTTATTGCTTCCTGTACAGAGGGGAAGTTTAAAGTTGTTGTGGAAGGGGAGAAAAGGAGGGGATGTTTTATCCTGGTAAAATGCTGATTCTTAGTTCCTGTGCTCCTGCACGGTTTAAGTGTCAGAGTAACTGCCTTGCACACAGCTCCTCCATGCAATTTGTACAAATGGGTTTTAGTGACGAGAGGAGGTGGTTTGGTGTTCAAACTGCTGTGCTTGGGTGTCCAATCCATCTTCAAGCCTCTCAGTGGGGTCACATTGTAGCATGTTAATTTAAGGTGAGAATTTCCTTCCCACCTTGTTTTGAAGAACTTCACTTTGGTAAGGGTTATGTTTGCGTGCACAGGAGTTGACAAAAGCAAAGCCTGTGAGATTTTTGTTCACTCAAGGTACTGTTTTATAATAATCTTCTGGAAAATGTATCAGGCCCTGAACAGGATTAGGGCTCCACTGTGCTTATGCTGTGACAGTGAGGAGTAGCATTGCCTTAGTGTTCAGCTCAGACACAGAGAGTAGAAGCAGCAGCACAAAAAATTTGGTCTGTCCAATGTTCAGTACAGTGCAGAAGCACTGGAAAATATTGTCTCCAGCTGTGCTGGAACAAGTTTCCAGCCCCACTCTCTTCTTGAGGGGAAGTTTCAGGGTCATTATTGACAAGTGGGTTTTGAAAACTAGCCGCAGACAAGTGAGTTTTTAAATGGGATTCTTTACAATTTATCCTCTCCAACACCTCTAAAGAGAGCACGTCACAATTTTGTCCTGACTTACTCTGAAGATTTTAATATTAAACATCTAGATGCTTCTGTTTTATCTTTTTATCTCTCAGCTATACTGCATGCATCTTGGTAATTTTTGGCCAGCCATAGAACTTTGAGACCTGTTTGTCTCTGGAAGGATTGTCCTTTGTTCCCAAGCTTACAATTTTAAAATCCAAGTAACAAGTATGGAGTGCAGGTATGGAATGAATGCATTACTTCACTCTAAAACAATAAATTGCACTAAAATATTACCTAATGTATTGTTTGTCTAAATAGATACAGACACTACTGATAGCAAAGCATATGAAATTCTAAAGACTTCCAAAATATGTTTTTACTGTAAATATGGAGAGTAGTTTTTGCATGTCTTGTTCATAAACTATGGATGTAAGAAGAGGCAAAAGTCACAAGCAGTAGAAAAGCTTTCATTTGTGTTGAACTCTGCTTTTCCTTGTATTCAGCCCCTGGATCATGGCTCACGGGAGTTTGCTTGTAGGATAAACTACTCAGTTTTGCCATTAAAGAGACTCTTTAGTCTTAAATTTCAGTGACGTGTCCTTAGAATGGAACAGCTGGTTGCTGAATGCCTGGATGCTTATTCTGAGCCAGGTACTCAGGATTTTGGTCTTAATTTGTTTCTGAATTTAAGCTAATGAATTCTGTCAGCTCTGACCTGTGTCTGCACTTTCAGCACACTCTACCTAGCACAGCAATGCCTCTGACTTGACTGACATGCTAGCTAGCCACTGTTCCCAGTGCCTAGACAAAACTGCCTAGACTAGCCCCAATTCTTTATCACTGCTTACACAAACGTGTAATGCTCTGTTCTCTGCTTAATTCTGAGTAATTAAAACTATGCATTTTTTACATTGTGCATGTCAGGTGTGACATGCTATATAAAATAAGCAAGTGAATTTAGGAGTGGGGCTTTTGTTTGTTTTTTGTGGGGTTTTGGGTGGGAATTTTTTTTGGTGGTTTATTTTAGGGGTTTTTTGGGCTTTTTGTTGGGTTTTTTTGAGCAGTGTTCATAAGGAAGTAATTGGAGGTAGCAGGATTGGATGCTAAGGAGTAAAGAATATATCAGTTCCCAGTTAGCTCTGTTCTAAATTTCCCAGTTTAATGCTGAATTTTCTCTGCTATGTATTGGCAGCACTTTTTCCACTGAGGCATGAGTTTGTTCCAGCTGTCATTTCTGATGCCTTCCCTATCTCCCAACACACACCCCCGGCACTCTTTGACAGCTAAAAAAAGTAGCTGTTCAGTCATACCAAGGGGATTAGATGACAAGTGGCAGGTACAGAATAGCTAGATTTTCTTCTTTTTTCCCTGTAATCCCTCCTCCTCTGATTTAGCTTTTTCCTTACGGCTGTTTCTCAGTAACTTCTCTCTCACTTGTAGAATTAGAGCAGGAAAGTGGAGGGTGCTCTTTCCCCTCTGGTGCTCAGAGTACCCTGTACCCAGAGGTGTACCTGCACTGTCAGGCACACGTAGCTGTCTGTAGGCCTGGGCTCTGCTGTGCCTGTGCTCTCACCCACAGCTGTGCAGCCTTTGTACAGCCACCCCTTCCAGACCCGTGCTAGGATGCAGTTCTGGGGGGCTGCTGTGCACATCCTGACCTTGACACAGGTCTGAGCAGCACGTCTTCCTTGTGGTCCCCAGGTGCCCTTCACACTGCGTTTAATCTCTTGAGGTGTACACTTCTGGAGGAAGAGACCTTGTGGAAGTAGAACTGCCTCTGTCTTGTGGCTGATTCCCTTCTTCATGGAACAGAGCTCAGCCTTGCTTGGGGCCCTTGGTTTGCCGTTCACCTCGCTGGGAACAGCTGTTTCACATCATGAAAACATGTGCTTGATGTGCCACAGTCTGAAAAACAAGTGTTTGTATTCTGCACAGCTCTTGTGTTTTTAAAAAGCCTGTCAAAATGCCAGTGTGATGCTTCCCCTCTCAATGTTTGGTGTTCAGTGGTTTTTCCAGGGTCTGGGTGAATATTCTTTCTGCTTTCCAGCACATCCTCCCAGGGGCTCTAATTCTCAGCTAAGTTTTTCCCCTTGAATGTGTTATCTGGTCTCTCAGGCCAGTCTTCTTTGACTAGAGCTTACCTGCCATATAAAGAAGAGTTTTCCTCCTTTCTCAGTGTTTTCCATGAGACTTTTCCTTGACTTTGAATCTTTTTAATCTAAACTTTCTCTTTGTGCTTGTTTTGCTTCCCACTGCTAGCAATTCCTACTCCTGCTCACACAGGCCTCCTTTGGACAAGCTGGAGATAACTGGTCTTGTTACTTCAAGAGGAATGCCTTAGACTGTAAGGTTAATAAAGGCATTTTTTGTCTGACAGACACTGATCATGCAACAGCTCTTTCAAAGTAGTTCTGGCTATCATAAAGTGGGGTTTTTCCCTTTTAGGAAATAAATTTTGGTACTTGTACTTCGTACAGAGATTTTTTAACTGCTGTAGTAATTGACTGTAATTATAATGGCTGTATGAGACATGGGGTGCGCTGGCATCCTATGAAATCGCTTATCAGTCTTTCTAGAGCTTGTACTTATCCTAGTAACAGAAGTATTGATTAAACCTGTCTGATTGTGAACACATAGATTTATCTTAACTACTCAGAGATTTCTACATAGATTTCATTTCCATTACAAAGATGTTCTTTTAGGAATAATCTGCCAGATTTGTACTTGTCTTGGTTCAAAGCAAAGCTAAAAGCTGAGCCTGCAGAGGTCCTCCCTAGCACTAGTCATCCTTATGGATCTCTTTCAGCTCTGCCCCTGGTATATATACTGAATTCTGTGCTGCAACTGGTCTTACTTGAAAGTTCAGCATTTACAAATGCATGTTATTCAGTACCAATATATATATCTTTTCTCACCTTTCCCCCCCTGTTTTTTCCTCTCTTTCCAGACAGAGAATCTGAGGTGCAGTTTTCTGTTTGATGCTCTGTCATATAGTAATGGCAGAGAGAGAGGAGCTGTGCTTCACAGAAAATTATCCATCTCCAACACTTCTTTATACAACCTTTTTTTCCCTTATGTAAAGGTAGTGATCCAAGATAAGCAGCTGAGCAAGTATTAGGTAGTTAAATTATACCTCTTCTGGCATCTGTTTAGGTATTGAAATAGGTGTTGTCAATATTTAGGTATGGATTTTAGATGTTTAGTTGTCTGATTAATCTGTTTTTATCCTAGAGCAAGAGGTATTTCATGTGGGAGCACACCTACACTGGTTACTAAGTACTTGTGCCAATTCTTGTTTGATATCCAGCATCGTTAAAATTCATGGTGTGCCATCTGTTCTTTTCATCACTTGTCATATGAGTGGTCACATGAATGTGTATTTGAAGTGTGTCAAAAAATATTCCAAGGAAATGTTAGACAAGGAAATAGGAGAGAAAAAAGTATTACTCCCTGTACCTAGGATTTTTTGCAAGTGTATTTTCTGGATAGCTTTTTAACCACCATTTTGAAGTTAATGGAGTGTTGCATAATCCCATGGAACAATGCTTGAAGAAAATAATGCACATACTCAGTATGACAGATGCAAAGAAATTTGTGCTGACACTATTAGAACATCAGCGTACTCACTAACTCATAGAAACAGTACTTTTACCACTTTTTGACAGTTTCCTCTTCTGTGTGATGCCCTAGGCCAAGCTGATGGGAATTGTGATGTAGTCTCACTGAGCTGCAGTGGGACTTTTTCTGAGAATGTTCTAAATGGTTGATACATGCTGGAGAAAAGCTTGTTTTACTAGCACCTTAACTTGGAGGGGGAAGTAAGATATACAGTTTAGGGTCACAGAAGTGTTGAGGTTGGAAAAGACATCTGAAATGAAGTCCAGATGTTAAACTAACACTGCCATGTTCACCACTAACCATGGCCTCAGGTGCCACATTCCCAAATTTTTGAACACTTCCAGAGATGATGGTTCCACCACTTCCCTGGACAACCTGTTCCAATGCCTGACCACTCTTTTGGGAACAATATTTTCCTAATACCCAGTCTAAAACGCCCTTGGTGCAACTTGAAGCCATTTCCTCCTCATGGTGTTGCTTCTTGTTTTGGAAGAAGAAGCTGACCCCCATCTGGCTACAAGCTCCTTCCAGCCAGTTGTAGAGAGTGATATGATTCCCCCTGAGCCTCCCTTTCTCCAGGCTAAATGCTCCCAGCTTCCTCCCCTACTCCTAAAGGCACTTGTGCTCCAGACACTGCACCAACTCTCCTGGCTTTCTCTGGACTTGCTCCAGCCCCAGGTATGGATTTTCATAATGATCCTATCAAGCCTGGTGGTGCAAGTGTTCAAATTACCTTGCCTAAAATCTATCCATCTACCCATAGGTCACACTGACCTTTTATATGAGGCCTTTAAAATGGTAAATACTAAAATCTTGTGTTGGGCTGCCTTTAAAGTGTTGCAGTTCTTGTCATATTTGTTAAGTTCAACAGTGGTTATTTCTATTGATTGCAAGAGACTTAATACAGGTGTCAGGAAGAGGAGTGTCTAACTATTATTTAAGGTTTTACACAATATTTTTGTTGAGATGATGTGATTTTTGAACACTATTCTTGGCAAAATATTGCTCTTGAATACTAAACATTTGATAACAGTATTTTTCTATTCCCCTCACCCACCTTCCCCCTGCATAAAAGTTACAGTACATGTAACATACAGGTTCTTCCTGCTACCTTTTACCCTCTAAGTTAGTCCTGAAACATGCCTGTGGAAGGAGGTAAGCAAGGAAATTAAGACTTCTGTGAGGCCATGAAGGGAATGAACTCACTGAGGTACTAAGTGCTGAGTGTGTACTGTTAAAGCTGACATGCATTTAGAAATTGCTTGGAGCCTTCTGAGGAAATTTTTTTTAATAATGCTTTCTAAAGTGGATCTAATACAGTAATACCTGTTTAGCTTTTAATCTGGAGTGACCAGGGGTTTTTTTCCAACCTTGATTTCTAGTGATATTTTTGTTCAAAGGAATCAGCAGCTTTCGTCCCCTAAGCCTTATTTATAACTGTCTTTTTATCCTTGTTTGCAAATACTTTCAAGCTGGTTTTGGAGAGCTTCTTATAATTCCTTGAGTCTGCCTTTAGGCTGTTCCCAGATTGGTGTGTTCTGGACTCCAAAACTCCTATAGTGGAACTGCTGGTTACAAAGATGAGTAGTAAGATGAAAAAATCATGACATCTGATTTCTTGGCTTGTTTTTAGTTTAGAAATAGATGTTGAACTAAGAATATGGTTTTGATTTGAATTATAGTAATGAATCTTCTGGGGTTATTTTCTTTATAAAGGGTTCTTTAGGCCCTTTGCCCTCTGAAAGGGCATTCAGAGCTCCAGAATGAGATCTTGTTCTAGGTAGGGCTTGATCAAAAGTCTGTTGGAAATAATGGGAGCCTCTCTTTGGTTAGATTTCATTCATGTCATTAATAGTCCTCTCTTCAGTTCTGCATTACAGGTGTGTTAGTAATTTATAAAGAAGTTTTTACCAGTATGTTATACCATACCTTCAAAAACCTGTGATCTGCAATCATGTTATAAGTCTTATTAAAACACATGGTTAAAATGAAATCTTTCTTTTGTGGCTCTTTCCTCAACTTGAATTGGAAACTTATATTGTGGCTTAAATGCTTTCTGTGTAGCCTTTTGGGTTTTTTTCTATGCAAAATGATGTAGAATAATGTTAAGGTGAAATCTTGGAACAGTCTGATTTTAAAGGGAATCCACCAATATTTAAGATTCATCATAATACAGTGAGTGACCTATTTTTAAGTAAAAAGGTTAATTAATATCTTCTTTTCTTCCTTATTTTAGCTACTGAAGGTTCTGAAACACAAGATAAGAAAGTCACTTCAGGACAAAGCAACGCTGGAACTAAACCAGGTACACCATTCCACATGTTTTAAAAAACGCTCCATGTGTTAAGGCAGTTTGCCTCAATGGTGTATGGAAAACAGCTGTTGTCACAGGAACTTCTGAAGTTTGTTGCTTTTGTACCTCATTTATTGTTTCAGACAAAACTGGTATCAGTGACTGTTCATGTTTAGATCGGCTGTAATATGGAGTTGTTTTCAAAGAAGCAAAACCAGAAGAATCTACTTATATTTTAGAATAGCTTAGGAATGAGGGTTGGGAAGTGAGAAAAGACAACAGAAGCCACTGTATTTGCATCTGTGTTTTAATGAGAATACCTGCCATAGGCAAAGATTTGTAGCTTTATATAAGTGTGCCTCTTTTTAGGTGTTTCCTCACTCACCACAAAGCATGCTGTATTGTGTAACATGCTCTATGCAGTGGGCAGATGTTTCTTGTTACTTCATCATACCTCATGGGTACATTGTGTGGATTTAATTCACTCTTTGATTACACAATATGAAAAGGTAGGCGCTAAAAAGCTTAATGTAGTCCTTGGTGTCATGGGTCCGTTCCACTTGCATGCTTAGACCAAGATCCGCATGCGGACTTGGATATCTAAATTCGGCTTGTGTTGCAATTCAGGTACCCAAGATTAAAGTATGCAGTTAGTAATGATTTTTCTTAGATGCCTGGCAAAGCAGAGATGCTTGTGTTGCTGAGGACTAGGCCTGCTGTAGCATCCCCCTTTCAACTCGTTGACAGCTCGGCAGCTCAGTGACTGTTCTGTAGTGACAGCCTCCTCTCGATGCCCAGAAGGGGAGCCTTGGGCCTGTGTCCCCAGAGGGAAGGAATCCCAGCACTGCCTGCCTTCCCATCACACCTCGTGTGCCCTGCCAGGAGCGCTGGGTCCTCCACAAAGCACAGCAATCACCGCTGCTCTCAACAAATAGGCAGGGGGAAAAGGAGGAGGAAATAAAGATAATCTTACTCTTTCCACAGCTCTTTGTATTGGACAGTGTTCAATACTTGCTTTATTCTGCAATAGTTTCATCCAGTTTTCATTTCTCAGGAGGGTGTCCTAGCTGTTCCAACGTTCCCTTCATCTATGCTGGTGTGTAGAAAGGAATCCGAAATTCTTGGGGCTGGAGCAAGGGAAGGCAGAGTGGAGCTGATAGTATGAGCCTCAAAAACGGAAAAATGGGTCGTACTTAGAAAGTATACACAATTGCTAATTTAGGAATTTAATTTCTACAAATATAAATTTTGCTTGAGAGTTTGTCAAGTCTTAGCTCTATAGAAGATTTGTAAAACTTGTTTTTTCCTTTTGTTACTATCATTAGGGACAAAAACCTGATGAAAATTGCAGAAATTCAGTGCTGAATTTGTCCAAAATACTGTTCATGGCTTCTAAGCTTTCAAAGTTAACTATTAAAATATTAAAATGAATTTTGAACACACACTAAATGTTCTAAATATCTGGACATATACTGTTTTCATATGTAATTTACAGGCCTTATTTCCAGCAGCAGGTAAAAAATTAATTTCTCCTATGTGTAACTATGGCTTATTTATTCTCCTAACATCCCTATCATACAAATGCTTAATTCCATGCCTGTTACATAAGTGAAGGGAAATAGGTTGTTGAGTGTGAGTTCCCACATATTGCAGCATAACCAAACTGCAACTTCCAAAGCAGCATGTGGGTCTTCGTGGAGTGCTATCTCTTAGGCTTTGCATATGCCCAGTTGGCAATTATTTCTCTAAAAAGGTGAGAAATTCTTGGAGGATTCATTGCAGCTGGCATGTTTCCCCTTTCCTTTCAGAGTAACTTACAGCTTATGGTCTGATGATGAATATGAGCAAAAGAGAGTACAAAGTACTTTGTTTTTTTGTCCTGATATTACTACTGAATAAGAAGAAATGCCAATACCCCAGGTATTTTCCTGGTGGGTTTTTAATGCATAGAGACATGAGAAATAAAATGAGGAGCAGTCCCACTGAACTCTGTTTTGCCACAGTTTGAAACTCTTGGTGCTCTGCTCTGGGAGTTCCAGCAGAACATCTGGATTCAGAATGCAAATGTTGGAGGTTGGGGTTGTGGCCAAACTATGAAGGATCATTTTGAAGACTTAGAGAAGACATTTTAATTAGGAATGTAAGACTTGCACCAATAATCTGTGCTCCAGCTTCTAGCGGAGCAAATGCAATGTTGGTCTGCTACAAAGATGTTACCCTCGTCTTTGTGCTAGTATTGATTTAGCTCTTTGTGATCCCAAATGTATGCAAAATTGCTTGTTACTGGAGACACACACTCTGCATAGCATGCAACTTAATGTGAACCCTTTAGCATTGTTCTAACATCCTGGGGTGTTGGGAGAGGGGCTGTTCTTGTGTGAACACTTTTAGGTGTGTGATATGGAAAAAATAATTGGCTATCTTCGAAAAGAGTGGCAGAGGGCAACTTTAAAAATTTATTTTATTCCTTTCTTTGCTTATAATTAGGAATTCTTAAGGGAGACCTTTTCAGGTTGCCTGTCTATGAAACCCTCCTGCCTCTTTGAAGAATTGTTGCCTCTCCCTGATACAGAAATCTCCCTTCTCAAGAAAGCGGAAAAAAAAAAACAAACCCAAAATAACTGGAAGGATATTCTGAAAGAAGCATATTTCTACATTTTTCCCCAGTGCTTCATCATTTTCTGTCAAATCGTTACATTGACTTTGCTGACAGCCCTTGAAGGGAATCCTTGTTTTCCAGGGAAAATGTGCATTATTCCACAAGCGCTAATTACTCATGCCACAGAAACTCCTGTTTTGTGAGTCTTGTGTGCCAGTCACCAGAGAGAAGGAATATGATTACCCCTTTGACCTGTGTCTGCATGCTGAAGGGACTGTGTGTGAGTCAGCGCTGCTGAACCGCAGCCAAATGCAGATGTTCACCACGCAGTGCGCAAATCTCTGCCATGGCACAGCTGAGCATGGTGTCACAAATGGCAGCACGGTGAGCCAGTCAGCCAGCACTGAAGTTTTGACCTGTAACTGGGTGACAAATTGCCTTTGTCTTTGCTGGTGACGTTTTCGCCTGCTGCTCCTTTCACTGGGGCTGTCGTGTTTGAAGGTTCTCCCTGCCAGCTGTGCAATGGGTTTTCTCCTTGCAGCTGTTACTTTGCATTGATATTAACACTCCTAATTGGGGCTCTAGTCTGACAGTTGTTGAGATAATAGTTTTGCACTGATTACAGTTCAAGAGTAATTAAAGTGTACGTAGCTGTTGGTGAACTGGTTTGCCCAAAAAAATCCTGTCATGCTTATGCAGGAACTTCTGTTAGAAGATGGAATGTGTATTTTTTTTTAATCTAATTCAAAATCAGTCTAGCACAGCCTCCCCCTTCAGGGACTTATTTTTGCAAATATCTTTAACCTCAGTTTTATGGCCCGATGTGTTGTTTGCTAACAACTTTTCTCATAGGTATATATTCAGCCTGTACAGAAGTAGGCTGACTCTACATGTCTCTACAAGTTGCTTACAGGTGTATTCACACTGAATAGTGAAAAGGCTCTGTTGTCTTGAGCACTTTCATGATAACAGCACTCTAGGTAGTTCTTTTTCTTAAAATACTTAAAAACTGAGTTCCGCTCAATGCTAAAATAAATCAGGCCATTTATTTATACCCAGAAATCTTTTTGATTTTTCTGTGGGTTTTTTGTTTATTGTGTTCTTATGCAAAGCAGATTTTTTCAGTGCTACTGAAAAAAGGCATAAAATTAAGAGCTTTCCAGGTTTAACAGAACAGGCTGAGTAGGAAATTAGTTTTGGCAGCGTGCTGAGAATGAATTGCTAACTTGGGTTTTGTTCCTTTTTTCTGGAACAGCTCCATTGCTGAGACTGGAAGTTGCTTGCTAGCTGTTCAGCACTTTGTTGTCTTCCAGAACCATCACTGAGCAAGTGATGTTTTCCAACCAAACCTGAATTTTTAAAGTGGAACCTGGGCTCTGACACAGATCTTTCATGTTATCCTCAGTCTTGCTGCTGTGATCCAAGCAGCCTGTTGCAGATAGTTGTGAAGTACTCATGTAGCTAAATTTCAATCTACAAGAACAGTTAAAGCTCTCATCTTACTTGACTCATGTTAAACCAGCCCCTGCATGTGATGCTCACTGCCTTTAATATATTTGCCAGAGTTTTTAACACATGTGCACACAAACATCTTTTGAGATCGATATCATGCCATTTCCAGAGGCTCAGCCAGATCAGGGTTTTGATCCAGCCTGTTTTGCTTGGGTGCTGAGGTTCTTGAGTCATATAGGGCTTATTGGTTGTTCTGAGGCAATATCAAGGGGAAGACAATGCTTTATTATAATAGACTTCCCTGTGGATGCATTTTGGAGAGACATTATGGGATAATAAACAGTATCTTTTCAGAATGCTCTCTAGCAGTCCAGGAGACAAAGCTTCTTCCTGGGCTTTTGCAAGCAGTAGTCTTGCTGGGTATTCACAGTTACATCTTAGTCTATTCTTTGGAAGTATTTTACATCTTAAAAAATATGAATGCAATCTAATTATCAGTTTTCTGGTTTTTTGGGGGGGGGCGGGGTTTGTTCATTTGTTTTTTGGTTTTGAGGGTTTTTTTGTTTGTTTGTTTGGGGTTGGGTTTTTTTGTTTGTTTTTTGTTTGTTTTTTTAAATAAGATGGATTTCTGAAAACATGATCTATTTTGACAGAATAATTAGAGTTGTTTAACAGCCATTTTCCTAAAAGTTTAGAGTTTGTAGTATTTGATTTTCTGCTATGTGCCTAATACTTCTTCTCCATTTGTAGATCATCCGGTAGTACTAAAGGTTGATGACAGGCAACGGCTTGCCAGAGAACGGAGAGAAGAGCGAGAAAAACAGCTAGGTGAGACCCACTGAGTTTTGTTTGTTTGTTTTTAATGGACCATCATCTGCATGCAGTGTTATTGCCAGTTTACTTTTAGGGGCAGTCAGCAAAATCATAGTGCTAGATACGAAATAGTGTTGTTTTAGATACACCATCATATCTTTAAAGTAGATCTCTTAGTTCATCAGTACTGTATCTCTCACCTGTTCTATGAATGTGAATGAAAAGTGGCTTTAATTCTGAAATCATGCAAGGGAGCTTCATTGATGACAAAGGAATTTTGAGGTTTTAGAATATTTTGGTGATTAAGATTAAAATGCTGAATACCGTAAGACGGAATTGCAGAATATGTTGCCAGTGTATGGTTTGAATTATTTAATGTAAACTTGGGGTACATTTTTCAGGCCAAAGAGGTGTGCTCAGTCTCTTTTGTCACCCGTGCCTTTGTATGTTTAACACAACTCAAGTGAATAGTGAAGGTTATTTAAAAAGTGACTACACTGATGGGCAGTATACTGAGTATGGTGCTGAGAAAATTAAGAATTATGTGAGGCTGAATGGGTGGCTTTCTGAACAAGGTTTCAGAAAACCTTGGTTTCAGAAAACCTTGTTTGTGTTTGACTGCCACAAAAGTTTGTGGTAATTGGGAGGTTGGGAAATAGAAGTATTTCCTCTTTTTTATGTGTTAACTCTGATTTCTTTCAATGCTGAATTGTCCTTAGGACTTGAAAAACAGAAATTCTTTATTTCTCATTTCTAACTTCTGAAAGTTTATTGAACTATCGTTATAGTTATAACTCCAACTAGAATTATGCTGCTTTTTCAAACTTGAAGAGTCATGATTAATTGTCACCTAGGTCTTGATAGCATTTACATCCCTTCTTTACAGCACCTTATAACATTGCAGTACCCATGTACGAATCACTAGGATTGTATTGGAGGGCAAAAGGAAAGCTTTAGTTTTGGCTTGCTCAAGGGGTAACATGAAAGGATGTTTGATAATCCCTGAAAAGCTGCTCCTCGACTTGAGGTTGATGGTATGCATAGACTTAGTTTCTTCAGGTTTCAGAGCAAATGGATGATTGGCTCATTTTAATTAATTTTCACAGATGATGGTTCCATTTGTTTTTTTCTCAGGTTTCATCCTTGTATAATAACAATGCTTTATTCAAATGCAAGAAAGATGAACTTAACTCTTATTTTTCTAGCTATGGATAAATGAGTATTTGTTACTAGAAGGACATTACTTCTGTTAAGAAATGTGACATTTTGTGTGAGATGTTTTAAAATCGACATCAAAGCAACATCAGGAGTTTTTATCAGTTGACATGGAATCCTTCACTTCCAAGTGGGAGAGATCTGCATGTCCCTGTGATGTGATGTATGAGTGTATTGTGTGTTTTTGCTTGAAGAATTGTTTTGAACTAACAGGATAATTGAAAGTTGCATTGTACTTTCATCTGTATATTTGTCTGCTATGATTTAGGAGCTATCTCTTGAGATTTGTCTTCCAATACAACAAAGCAATGATTTTTACAACAGCATACAGCTTTATTTTCTTTTTTTTTTCAGTGCAGAACCTAGATCAGCAGTCACTCATGTCGTGTGAACCACAGCAGAGAAATTCCTAAGCTGTCTCTCTTAACCATTAAGTTGTATAATATTGTTACATAAATGTGTCTTGCTAAAAATTAGAGTTGGATTTTGTTAATACTGGGACATCAGCCATACAACAGTAAAGCAACTGAAGGAAGGAATTTATTTTTTTTTCAATAGAATTAGGTTGGATTTAAACTTAATTCCTTTCCTTTTGATTCAGGGGATCTGTCAGGTTTAGTAAAGACTTCTATTTAAAGAGAATTTGAGAATTTCTGTCATACCTCAAGTAAAATTATTCTTTGCTCTTAAAAAAAGGAAAGGACAGTGTTCAGTTCTCTAGGTGTAGAGCTGGTAGTAAGTTTGCTTTGTACTTTCAGCAACTTGAACTCCTGGAGGTCATGTTACCAGTCTTTCCAGGAAAATTAAGTTGTTTGACCCTTCTGTTAAGAACATGTGGAGTACCAGTTTAATAAGGATTATGTTTCTTTATTAGGCAATATTCTGATGTTAAAGGAGAGTTAAGACCTTTTCTCTTTCTCCCTTTTTTTTTTTTTTTTTGAGTCCCACTGTGCTGTGATAGATTTGGCTTTCCTGAGGTAAAGTGGGTTGGTGTGTGCTCTGAACTCATGCAGATTTGCTTGCACCTGCAATTAGTGTTTTAGCAGTGTCATTCTACTTAACACACTTGGGTGTCTAAGTCTTGTTTTTAATGAGAGTTTAGAGCATAGGAAATGCTATCATTTTTGCTGTCTGGATGTATATAGCATATATGTACTGGGACAGCTGGTATCTGCAGTTTCTTGAGGATCATGTTGAGCCACCTAATTTCAAAGATTAAAGAAGCTTCTACAAAAAATGCCCCTTTCACCTTTAGTATATTCATGGGTTTTTCAGACCCTGCTTTAGATAACATAGAAGATACACCAAGACACCATCAGGAAATCACACCATCAAGAAGGAAAGATTATTTTGCTTCTTTCACTGTAGGAAAGGCATTGCTTTTGAAATGCCATCCCAACAGTTCTAAAATATTAGTTCTTTGACTGTTTTCTTTGCAGTTCATTTTGCATGACTAAAGTTGTATAAGTTTCAGGAGATGTTTTTTGCTTCAGTCTTTCTGTTCTCCTGACCATTTGGGGATGTGTGTATTGTTGATATGCACATTCAGACCTTTGAAGGATTGTTGGGGTGATCTTACTTGATTTTGTAAGTAATGCTTCCAGTGTTGTCATTGGCTCTTTAGTAACAATGTTTTCATTTTTGTGCTCTTTCCACTAGCTCTCTTTTCCACAGCACCTATGCATAATAGTTCACATCTGTCCTCTAAAATACAGATATCAGATCTCTCTATGTGAGACTAGCCCTTGTGGGTTGTGCAAGACAGAAATCCCAAGAGAGGCAGTGGTGGGTGAAGGTGATAGCTGTCAAGTGAGCCTGTTCCCAGAGGCCAGAGAGAAGGGAGCTGTCACACTCTGGCCCCAGCCTGGTACTGTACATGTGTCAGGCTGAGCAGCCGTGTTCTGGCACTCTTGGACATGTTGGCACTGACATGACACAGGCATGGAGCTGACTTGTTTATGAAGGCAACCATGGTAGATGGCCTGGTCAAACTGGAAAACGTTACTGAAAACTGCTGGTTTTGCATCATGTGGGCTTCACCCTTATCTGCCATACTGATTGTTATCTGTACTGCCAAATTAACAGTGTTGAAGAGCATTCTCTGGTGCTAAAACTTAATTGTTCTTGCTACAAAGCTGTTATGATGGATCCTGGCAGGGTCTTGCCTCCAGCCAGCTAGCTGTCTGCTTGCTGATTCCCAGGGGAATTGGCAGGGAAGAGCCATGGACTTTTCATCATATGCTGATCAAGTGCTGTCGTCATCACTTTGGAGGGTAGAAGTTTAGTAGTAGAGGTGAAAGTTGCTTCATGCCAGTTAGTTCCAGAGCATAGACCTGGTCCTCCCTAACTGGAAAGAAAAATCAAAGTGTGTTTTTTGACAGGGAAAATAACTGGAATTTTAAAATGGGTTTCATTCTGGTAACCTTAGGTAGTGGCCTAGCAAAGAGGAAGAATTTTCTTGTTACTTAGCAGTATCTTGATCCCTGATTCTTGAGAAAACTGTTTTAAGTTTCACTTCTGTGCATGTTTTATCTACACTAATCTTGCTTGGAGACTGATCTTTTTAAAATCAAAATTATGATCCTGACAAGAACACATGATTCATTTAGTTTCTGGCATTGGGAACAAAATGTGGTAATACTGCTTTTTGACTTAGCACACTTCCCTACATGAAGAATGATTAATCATAGTTCTTAAATATGTCTGAGTTTCAAGTTGGCTAAATTAATTAAATTCTTAATACTTACAATGTATAAGCATTAAAATAGTATTTAAAAGATCATATTATCATGCAGATTCCTCTCCCATTTGAAAGTGATTATTGGCAAAATAATAACATTAATAAAAATGAAAAATTTTCTTCTGTGAGTAAATTCCTTCTGGTCTATTTTCTTCCCTTGTTCTTGGGGGCAGAACTTTATCCAACAGAGAGAAGCCCCGTAGAAGCTGGGAATCATTTACCCTAGAACATGAATAATCTTGGGATCTCCTTGGGGAATCTGAATGTCGAAAGGGTTTATAAGACAAGAAAACAATTTTTAAGGAAGAGTAGTTTAAAAATTGCTGTGATATATGTCCCTCAGAGCATGGTTACTGGGGAAAGGTTGGCTTAGAGAATCTCACATTAACTTCACCTTTAATTACAGCTCTGAAGTTCACCTTCTAATTCGTTCAGTCAGCCACTTCTGTGTAATGTCCCCACTTTTAGGTATGGTTAAAGCATCACCGATCCATTTTACTGCTAATGCAGCAAGGGGGCAATCACAGCCTCAGTGCAGAGCTGGCAGGCAGCAAAGGTGAAAGAGCGGTCAGAGGAGAAAGCTACTGCTGAGGCCAGTGCTGTAAAGTTAGAAAAGATAAAGGCTGGAAAGCATGAGAAAGACTGTAGGATTTTGGCTCAGGTAAGCCGTCCGTCTGAGGTAGGTTCAAAAGGCAGCCTGAGAAAGCATGGTGCTAGACTGATCTGCCTTTGTATAGGCAGTAAACCAGAAAAAAAAGGACTGAAGAGACAGCAGAAGGAACAGAAGAAGAGAATCTGGGGGCACATTCTTTGCTTCACATAGATAAACAGAAAATAAAGGCTTTGACACTTAGTGCATGCTTCTCCTTCCCTCACAGCCTAACATCCCTGTGAAGAATAGTTCTGTCTGTGTGGCTGGGGAAAGAAACGACAAAGTTATTTCCAAAAAAGAAACATGCATGGTTTGTATGCATGCATCTTCCGCATTACATTAGTTAATTCCAGTGTAAAATTAATTGGTTTCAAGTGTCCCTTAATATTGGAGCATCTCTTTCTTAATTGACTTTGTTTTCTCTTGTTCTGTTATTCACTTCAGAAGTGTCAGAAACACAGCCTTAGTTATGTTGCTTTGTACTATAATCCAGCATTACTAGTTTGCAAACAAGCAGAAGATATTCAACAGCATGTGTAGGGCTCAATTTCTAAATCTTGTTTTTATGCTCTAATTTTATGTCCTTGTATCATGTGACTGGGTTCAAATGTATTGATTGTACTAAGGAATGGAATAGAAAATGGATCAGGCTGTGACTTTTGTTTGTACTTTCCAGCTTTAATGTAATTTTCCTATGGAATTTAAGCTTTCACTCACTTATGTCATTGTATATACCTTCCTTATAGCGGCAAAACCTGAGACCTGAAGTTCACAAAAGGATGTCAGTAATGCACATAGGAAGAAGTGAAAACAAAGCAGATATTCTCCTTTGATTCTCTAATAATATAAAATACAGGAATTTATCCTTGAAACAAAATTAAAAATAGTTAAGATTATTATCTCTATCTGTGAAAAAAGTTGAATTCATGAATATAGATATTACACTTTTTTTCAGCAAACAGGTGTATCCTAAATCATACTTTCATGTGCTTGTTAAATACTTGGTCCAAGCATAAAATTAGTAACTTCCTTATGTTAGCAGATGAACTCATCTTTTCTGCTACCTTTTGCCTGTAGCCTAAAGGTGATGGAAAGATGTAGTTTTTGTATTTGTTTTGAACCAGATCTGTTATTTTTTGTTAAAAGTTATTCCAGCCAAGCACTTCCATTTGCCTGGGTTAATGTTTTACTAATGAGTGTTTCTGTTATTGAGCTGTCTTGCTGTATCACAAAAGTGTGATTTTTATCACCCCTTCTCGGAGAAGCAGAAAATTCAAGATAAGTGTCCTGTCCAGAGATCCAGAATTCTGATTGTCTTACTAGCACTAAGGATGTACAGAAATACCTTTTCAGCCTTCCTCTTCTTGAATTTAGTCTTAAAAGCTCAAATGTCCTATTTTCATTACTTTTTCTAAACAACAGGACAGACTGAAAACTATGGAAATCATCATAAACAATGTCTCAAGAAAGTCTAGCCATTTACATTAATAAGAGAAAGAATGAATAATCTCCATGTCCTTTACAGGCAAATTCATAGTCCAGTGACATCAGTTAAGAAAGCTGTTGGGGTTTTTTTGTTTGTTTGTTTTTCCTAATGCATTAATTTTCAGTAGACCACCAAAGAGTTTTTTTGTGCTGGGTTGCCATTGTAAGCAGATTCCAGGCACAAAAGAGCCAGCTCATCACAGGATCTGTGGAAGTCTTGTGGCTCACAGCAGCGGCTTGTCTTGATATGTTCATTAGAGTCTGTATGTACGTGATTATTCATTAAAAGCTGACCTGCTGCAGCTAGGTGGATTTTCATGGGATATATGCAATTATGCTTCTTAGATGCTCTTAGTGCTTTCAAAAAGAATGGATTTTTCACAACTTCTGCAAAATGGTTTGGTTGAGTTCCAGTTTTGAACAGCTACATTGTTTGGGTTGTTTAGCATGTTCAGGGTCTAGGTAACAGGATGTGTGCTCTGGGTTTGGGGATTTTTTGTGTAGATTGGTTTGCTTTGGTTGGGTTTGGTTTTGTTTTTTACTCATTTATGTACCACTATGGTGAAAGGATGCTGTCACATAAGAGTCTAGAGCATTTCCTATGTGATGCACTAACTTAGACTCAAACAGGTGATCTTGCATAAAGGAACAATCTTGTTCCACTCTGGGTCCCAGAGTTTTCAAGCCACCAGTGGGGAGAGATCCAGAATATCCTACTTCAATAATTTCATGTGGACTCCAGTCTGAGCCTGCAGTCTACAAAATTCATGAAAATTCAGATCCTGATAGGGTGAAAAATTAGTCTTGTGCAGAGCTTCTTGATTTGTCTTGATTAGTTCTTCTGAAACATGTTGTTTGAAGCTGTGCATTAGTGGAATTATGTGATAGATTAATGTTTACCTTTAGATTTCTTTGGTGAGTAACTTCCTTCCTTCTGTTGGTCCAGGATTTAGAATTGTCATCCCTGCCACTTCTGTCATAAGAGATCTGTATTGATCAATAAAGGTGAAAGTTATGATAGTTTTACCTTTCTTTTTAATGTCTTGTTTTTCCAGTAAAATATTACAGAGAACTATCATGGTTTGTATAGCAGAAGTTTGTTCACATACGTCTGACTTCAGTATTTAGGCATTTTAAGCTAACAAAAAAACCTTTATTCCTTGAAGAAACTGTGTGCTCAAATAATTTAACTGTTGGTAATTCATAATAAGTAAATTGAGATTAAATAAAATCAGTGTGTGGCCAGGGTACATTTTAATATATGAGGAAAGATAAGGACATTATGTATGCCTGAGGAAAGAGAGTTCAAAAGATTTTTCATTTGCCTTGGTTATTCAAAATGTATTAAAGATTTTATTGCATAAAGCAAGATAATACATTTATTTCTCATTTTTCTCTCAGCTGCAAGAGAATCCGTGTGGTTAGAAAGAGAAGAGAGAGCACGGCAACATTATGAAAAACACCTAGAGGAACGCAGAAAGAAGCTAGAAGAGCAGAGACTAAAGGAAGAGAGAAGGCGAGCTGCTGTAGAGGAAAAGCGAAGGCAGAAGCTAGAAGAAGAGAAGGTAAGAACTAATGTCATGGTAACACTTTCCAACTTTTCTCTCCATGAGATACAGCACTGTCAACCTTTTTCTCCAAGAGCTGATGCAAAGAATGCCACATGAGCCATGGTCAGTATGACAGAGTGTGTGGAAGGATTTTAAGCCTTACTTGCACTGGTACTGCCTCTGTTATGAATCAAATGCAGTGAAGTTGAGCATGCCTGGGTTACTGTGCATGGTGCTGCTCAGACTCTGGCAGAAAAACAAACTGGTCAGGTTTGTATGGTTATCTGATAATTCTTAGCCATTCAGTTTAAGGGTAGTTAAATAAAAGTTGCCCTAAGAAAACCTTTTCAGAAATGAATGTGTAATGAAATATGATCTTGGTTGATTTGTGCCAGTTAAACTGGGAAGCACGTGCAGTGTGATCCTATGTAAGTCACCGCATCCTTGTGGGTGTTTTGTTTCCTGTCTCTCCCACTCTTCTGGTATTTAATAGATGGGAAGTAGCACTAGGATGTGTTTGTGTAGTGGCAGGGCCACATAAACAGATGTTACTTTTTTAAAATTTCAGTTAACATTCTAACTTAGTCATGGCTTGCTGCCTAATTTTGTTCTACTCTGTGTGTCTTAGTAGACAGCGCATAAGCTTAGACACAGTTGTAAGATGACTGCTTGGATTTAGCTATGTGGATGAAGGGTAGCAGTGTTTGATGAGAAAACAAAGTTAAAACCCAGTGGTATCCAAATGTGTTATCCTGTTGTACTCGAGGAACGACATGAAGCTGTTGTACGCCGCACCATTGAAAGAAGCCAGAAGCCAAAACAAAGGCAGAACAGGTGGTCCTGGGGAGGAGCCCTACACAACCGCATTAATAACACAGGTAAAGAGGGAGGCTTGCTTTGCTCGCCAGTTTCCCTTCCCCACCAGTCAACTGGAATTTACTTTTCTTCTTCTGAAAGGAAAGGATGACTCGGTGTATGTTGGTTTGAATTCTTTGCCCTTGGTCCTATTATTGCTAGCAGTGTCATGTTTGTGACATTCTTGTGTAGCAAAAAGGTAACAAGGAGAAAGACACCTGAACAAAAGTTGGAGCTTGTTTCGGGAGTTGACTTAACTGTGTAACTGCCTTGCTACAGCTTCTCGCTTCTGCTGCTTTGCTGTTCTTGGTGTGTTTTTATGTGGGTGTGGGTGTGCTTGTGTTGTGTCAGTCTCATGATATGAGCTATTGTGGCAAATGCTAGCTTTGTGCCTCCTAAAGTAGCTCTGGTGGAAATGACCAAACACTGAAATTAAAGTAGACATGAGGAAGAAAAATTGTTCCTTGTAATAAGTGATTTGTGCCGTGTACTGAAATTTGGGGAAATGGAAGTCCCTTTTCTTCCCCTAAAGACTGGCAAATTAAGTGAATTTTAGCCATATACTTTTTTCCCCAATTACCTTCTCTAACTTAACCTGCCAATCACTAATGTTTGTATGCCCTGTTAAATATGAATCAAGCCCCCAAAAAGAGAACCTTTCCTTTACTTCTTTTAACAGAAAGTGATCCTTAAAATTCTTTTCTTCCTATTCTAATTTCAATGTGTCTAACCTCCCATCAGGGGAGAAAAAGAATGTTGAGAAAAGAATGCTGTGAAATCGTTGTCATAGATAATTTCAATAAACAGGTATTTTTCATAAAAGGTTACTTTTTTGCTTAACTTTGTATAACTTATTTGATTTTTATTTTATTTTCTGTGAAAAATCATTGTCTTGCATTCTGTCCCTAGGTTATTTTTTTGAATCATCATTCACCTTTCTCGATTTAGCAGGCCTGGAGCACCACTTCAAATCTCTGGGTGGTGCTAGAAAACCTGGTACATAATGCTGTGGTTTGTTATTCCTTTACCTATAGCTAGTTCTCAGGAAGTGAGATCATCAGTAACTAAACCACCCTCATGTAGTTGCAATGCATGCTTAACACCATGCTGATAGATTAGAGCTGTTAGTACCAGATTTTTCATTTTTTTTTTTTTTTTTGGTGGAGAGTTACTGCTGGCTGACTCCAAAGATTTGGCACAATTCACTGAAATGAAGCATAATACTTTACTGGAATTCAAGGAGAGCAAATTTGAATATTTTGTTATTTTCTAAAACCCTTTTGGCATACTGCACGTAGGATTTACAATTATTTTGCACATGAACACAGACACATAACCAGCTGCATTGGCTGTTTCGTTGCTCATGGGTATTTTAATTCTTTTTTTTAATTTCTTTTTTTGTTTTTTTTGGATAAAGAAAGCAGCAATTTTCCAGGCAATGGATTGCATTTAGCCTATTCTACATTTAGAGGATTCGTATTGCCAACACTTGTATGCAAATCCTTATGCTGAATGTCATTCATTTAAATAAGGTTCACTGACACGAGAAATGTTGTCATGCCTAAGAGCAGAGGTGATTTTCAATATTGTCATTTGTCATCTTCAGAAAGCCAGTTTATGCAGTACATCCTTTCTGCCAGATGTAGAAGCTTTATGGCTGTACTGACACTGTGTCATTTCTCCGTGGCAGAATAGACATGAGATAAAAATCCTCATCCCATTCCCACAAATATTGTTCTGTTCCCAGGAAGCCTGAGCATCGTGTCTCCAGTAGAGACTTGCACAGGGCATTCTCCAGTGTACCCCATAGATCCATGTGGGATCCTCTTGCCAACCTACAGAGGGCTTGTTCCTAGTTATAAAATTTGGATTTCTCCTTTTTAAAACCCATTTCTGAGTTTTATTCCCCTCCCAGTATCCAGTCTGCCAGCTCTATGCCCTCACCAAGTCATTCTAACATTAAAATTAGCAAATAATCACATGGGTTAGGGAGAATCTTTCTTCAGTCCAAACAGTTATACTGAATCCTATATAGTTCATAGATCTGGGGACAGTTAAGGTATTTTTCATATACTCTACTTGTATGGATTTTTTTCTACACAGTGAGTATAATTTAATCTATTGGGACAGAACAGAATACACTTGTCATAACTAAAAAATGGCAAACAATATTTCAGCAGCAGCATCCTTAATGCTGTCATTGTCCTGAGTTTGTATCTGCTTTGAAAACAGTGTACAGACACATTTTTGCACACACAGAATATGAATCAGCAGAGCAGTTAGGTATATGCTCAAGCCTCATTGCATTTCAGCACGGTTGAGTGCTTTGCTGAGTAGTGCTGAGGTTCACTACATGCTAAAACGTAAGCAAAAGCAGAAATGATTCTCACAGCATCTTTTGGATGTCAGATTTTCAAATGGAAATTTGTAGTGGGGAATGTGTAGTTGATGCATGGAGCTTGGAGCTCTTTTTGTTTGGGTTTTTTTTTGAGAGAGAGAAAAGCAAGATCACAGCAAACTTCCTGTGACACACAAATACACAAAGTGTGTGCAGTTTCTATTCTTGAAGTAACCATCACCCCCTCAGCAGGGCACAGATGCTGACTGCAGCAGTTGTAACACCTCTCTAAATTGTAGAGAAACTAAAATTAAATTATAAATTTTTCATTTTATGTATGCCAAGTAGGTGCATTACAAGTACTTTCTGCAGAGGCTGATTTTTTATACCTGCTAAGGTGTGTGCTGAGCTGGATTTTCAGCATGCTAAAAATAACTCTGTGGTGGGTGGTTTAGCATTTATATGTAACTGTGGGATTTTTAACTAAATGTTTTAATTTCTTTTGGGCTTGTCCTCACTTCCTTTGTGCACTCGTCTTCCCTTAATCTTTCAGTGTGGCATTGTCACAATATTGACCAGCTGCCTAGTAACAGTGCCCTGTCACCTTTTATTCAGATACCAGGGTGATTTCTTAGTGAATAACTGTGTTTCCAAGCATTGTGGTCCTTCCATTAAGCTTTCCATTGTAAGTTGTGAGCAAAGATTTTCTGACAATATTGAAAGTCTTTAGACTGCAACCCATTGAGTGATAATTAACAGAAGATTTTGCACATTTGAAACTTAAACTATGTTGTGCCTAGTCTTTGAGTCACCTGTACAACGTCTGTTGAGAAATCCCTTCTCTTTTGGAAGTTCTTGTGGTAGAGCAGGAGTGACCTAGTCCTGTTTTCCTCCTCCCACTAGTGAGCTAGGAACTCACACTACTGCATGTGGGCTGTCAATTAGCATTATCTCCATTTGTTTTAGATCGAGACAGGCGGTCTGTTTCAACAATGAACCTTTCGAAACATGTTGATCCAGTCATAAACAAGCGGCTCTCCTCCTCATCTGCAACATTACTAAATTCTCCAGACAGAGGTACAGTTTTGAAGAAAAAAGCATTAAAAGAGTGGCAAGAAAGAATGTTCTTTACTGATGTATTACTTTGCACATGAAACAAGCTTCTGAAGTCATTTTCTGTACTTAATCTAAATGGTAGTGGAAAGACTTCAAATGTGACAAGTAAATGGTTGAACATTTTTTCCTGTGAGAACAAATAATTCTTGTTTTTTAAAATAAGAGAACTTATTTTAACAATTCTGCTTTAGCAAAAGATAAAAGCAGTGCTTCTGTCAGGTTTTTAGTAAATGAGGTACAACTATTGAAAGAATACATCACTCCATAGTGCATGCAATCATGTGTGACCTTTTATTTGCATTAGACCATTTTCTCATTATTTTGTTTTCCTTTCTTTTTTAGTAATAATTCTTGAAAGTCTAAGAACATGTTGCATGAAACTTTCAAGCAGCTACTTTATTACAATTTCTGGTTATTTTGTTACCATTTCCAGTTATTTTTATGGAAGAGGTGTGGGTGTTTTTCATATTGTCTGTTTATTGACTTTTTGTGTCCAGTTACTTCCCAAAGATTGCTTCATTTCAGTGTACATTTTGGATGTTTACAAGTCTGAAAAATTATAAAGCATCAAGCTTTTAAAAATTAACACAGCTGAATTGCTGCCTCTATTCTGAGGACTTACGAGATTCAAGCATTGAGCTTAAAGGTTTTATAAAAGAATGTCTCTTGTGTAACTTGTGCAAAGAGCTTTACAGTAAAGTACTTTTTTGTGCTCTACTGAGAACGAGTTTTGTCCCATTTCAATCCATAAAATTATTTTAAAAACCCAATTCTTAAATGGACTTTTACTTGTGTTGTCTGGTCCATGTCATTATTTGTGTGTCTTAACTAAGTTCCAAGTTTGTGTGAGCATGTGTATCTGGTTGATTTGATGAACCATGTTCATCCTTGTGGTCTAACCTAGTTGTACAGTCTGGTAACTTGTGAAAAATACAGTATTACATTAGGAAATCATTTATTCCTAAGTACCAGTCATTTCTTGCTCTCAGTGTTGAGATCCAGTCAGTTTTATCTTTATTTCCTTTTCAGGTGTGTATATTTTTTTCAAATCGTTGCTGTTCTTTGCCAGGGGATGCTTTTGTGAGGAAGAATCTTGGTGATGTGGGCAGGCGAACAGCAGCAGGCATTAAGTATGAAGGATAGTCTCTTATGGACTGTAACACGGTGTTTTAGCTTCTGCCACTCATTTCAAGTTCAGGAGAAGTTAAACTCAATACCAGGCAAACTACTGGCAGGGAAACAAAAGGAATATGGAAGTGATGGCCATATGTCAAAATGCTGAGGGATTTTTTGCTTGGCATTTTTACTAAAACAGCACAGAACCCTTTAGGAATCTCTTGTGACTTTTGCAGACTCCAAGACAGAAAATAAATCCAAATGCTATAAATGCTTTTTCTCATGTCAAGTCAGGTACCTAAATCTAGTTGAGCCATGTATCTGGAGAAGTGCCACTAGTCTCTCCAGTGGCCTCAGACTCTTAAAGGGAGGCTGTGACTGCCTGCTCCCCATTTCCCCTTCCAGAGATTGTCTGTGATACAGACTCCTACCTGCACAGCAGCGAGCTGGAGGTAAGGATGATACGCTTACCTAATAAGGGGCTTACAGCTGTCAACAAGAACTTGTCATCTGCTGTGTAGCACCTTTTTATCATTTGAAGGACAATTTTTTTCTTTTTTTCAGCAAAAGACAGAAGTTTTCATTAACTAATTGGCTGAAGACTGGCTACTGACATTTCAAGCATCGTATTGCTATATAGCTCTTTATCACAGTTGTACAGTTGGGCAGCTAGAATAGGCTTCTCCTTATGCTTTTATGTTATTGTAGTTAGTGAATAGTTGAAACAGTAACAAAACATGAACGTTTTCAACTGGAGAAAGCTGCTGTTGACCAACAGATTTTGGCAATTGTGCTCTTTAAGGAGAGATTAGCAAGGGGATAATATTTTTAATGAGGTATGAGAGGCATACTTTAGGTTTAGCAAAACTCTTACCCTAGTTGTTTTCCTCCCCTTCTCTGCAGTGATTTTTCTTTCAAGCAGATGATTGTCTCAATCACTACATCACCATTTTCTGCAAGCATTATGGAAGACAATCAGGGTCTCCAGTATTGTTTCCTGTAGAAAGAGCAGTTTCCCCCTCTCTACTCCTCACCATATTGTGTATGTGTATTAGCAAACATCACAGTTATCAATGAGAATCTCCTTCGTGATGCTCATCAGAAGGCCTGTTAAATCCCTGCCTCCCATCTGTTCCTACAACTAATCAAATGCTGCTGTTTGCTTACTTGCAAATTATTCTGCTGCTGCTAAGACAACTTCCCAGTATTCAGGCTGTATATCCTGAAGATAAATACTGATGATTGTAACCAATTTACTTTTGCCAGCTCCCTGCAACTTTGTATGGTTTTTAGTTACTAGTTAGTTTATAAAGATCTTTAATCTGTTAAAAATAACCTGGTTGTGGCTAGGGGTAAGGGTATTTCCTTGGACCAGCAAGCCTATCACAGAGGTGCTTCCTGTGTGAAAATGGAGCAATAAAAGCTGAGAGAGTTGAGCTTGTTCAGACTGGAGAAGTCTCCAGGGAGACTTTACAGCAAAAAGTCCTCCAAGAGAGCTGGGGAAGGATTTTTCACAAGGACATGTAGTAATACGACCAAGAGGTAATTGTTTCAAACCAAAAGGTTTAGATTGGATGTTAGGAAGAAAATCTTCTCTCTAAGGCTGATGAGATGGATTGGTGGAAAAGGCTGCCCATAGAAATTGTGGATGCCCATGGTCTAGTTGGATGGGGCTTTGAACAGTCTGGTCTAATGGATGGTGTCCCTGCCCATGAGAGGAAGGTTGGAACTAGATGATCTTTCACGTCCCTTCCAACCCAAACCATTCTATAGTTCTATCAAATAGCCCTTAGAGTGATAGCTTAACATGTCATGAGAACAAAAACACTGCTTCCCCTTCTCTGTCAGATGGTTTGAAAGACCCCGAGGTATTAAAACCAAAAAGAGCAAGAACAAACCATTGTATTAAAGTTGATCTTACTTGGGTGTTAAGTTTTGCTCCAGTGTGGTTTGGACACCAAACTGAAGCTATTCAATGCATTAAGGTATTAATACTCTTGTAGCTGGAACCCAATGGGCAAAAGTTTATCTATTCTAGGTGAATGGTGGTGCTAATCTGTTAAAATATGTATTGAATATGTCAAGTGTGATGCTTTCAGGGAGCTGTGCTTTTGGAAAATTCAACATGTGATGACCCTGACCCACAAAGCCAAAGTGCATCTAAACGATCTCTGATCTAAACGCACTGTAGAGAATCAGGGAGACTCACTCCAAGGTTCTGGCTGAAATTACTTTGACATCTCTGAAACAGGCCTATTGCTTATATGGAAAGATTTTGTTTTTAGTTCACTGTTGGGCATCTCAGCTAGCTCACTCCCAAACAGCCTCAGTGCTTCAGCTGGATGCTGTGGACACATGATTGCTTCCAACAGGGGAGGTGGATACAAACTCCCCTGAGTTAGGGACAAAGATAATTAAACCATACTCATCTTTAGGGCAAGGAACACGAGATACACAAGACAAGGCAGGTGACACATTGGTGTTCCAAATCACCAGTCTCTTAGCTCTGTCCTCTTGAGATTACTTCTCCTCTGGTGGGGCTAGATGTGATGTAAAGCCTATAGCTGGCCCACAGGGCCATATTTACGTTGTGACATTTACTTACCACATGAAGATAAACTCCAAGAAATGGATGGTGTATTCAGTACTGGTTTAATGGCCTGAAATATCAGGGGTCGCTTTCTGAAGTTGTGTGATCTTTATTTAAACTACAGTAGAAGAATTCTTCATACTCATCAACAGTCGTATCTGTGAGCCTCACCTACTCATCCTGAGACCACAAAAAAGAATCTGTTGTCTTGCAACACTAGCTTTAATCAGTGATCATACTGAGCATGGTGCCTGGAGAGGAAAGGAAGCAAAGACTTTACCAGTTTAATGGTAGCTCTGTGATTTCTTCATTGTTAAACTGCAAGTTTATGATAATGCGTGTGCTGTAATGGAGGTCTCTGTAGGGTATTTGCTGTGTCTGTATCATCTCTACCATTGCAGAATGAAACCATTAATCACAAAAAGCTCTGGCAGTAGTTCATTGTGTAAAAGATCAGATATGAAAAGAGCCTGCTGTGTTTGAGAGTCCTATATTTCTATAGTAATGCTCCTTATTGCATTAGTGGAATTAAGGGAGCAATTTGAGAAGTGCAAAACAGCACTGAGGGCAGATTAAACAATTATATTTTCATAGGAGGAGATTGGGATCAGTCTCTCTTTTCATAGGGCTCAGCAAGAAGTAGATTAAAGACAGATTTGGAGTTTATGTCGATTAAAAGTGATGGATCTCTTCCTTTAAAAATGCAAATGAATGTCAAATTTGTTACAACCAGTCTCTTCAATGAATGTTAGAGATTGAGCTTCATAAATTCAAGCTGCAGTTTTGTTGCTGCAAACACTAAACTAAGGCAAATGAATGCTGAGATGAAAGAAGACTCAATTTTGCTTGAAATATAAAGATTACTGCTGTAGTGTAAGCTTACTATAATGAACTACTTTGGAAAGGAAACAATATAAAAGAATTTGTTGCATTGGAATATCAAGGAAATAAATTCAATACAGAAAGTAACTTACAAAATTCTTCTGGTTAACCCTTTACCATGATAAATGTTTAAATACTAATGTTTAATTAGTATTTTAAAAAAAGTGAAGAAACTTTACAAGATACAAGGATTATATCGACAAGCTATGTTTGTATTAGACAACACTGGGAAAAGCAAAGTAGCAGTGTGATTGCAGCCAGGTGAACATGTAAAGCATTCTCAAAACAGAGCAACTATGTGAAAAGTTGACTCTTTTTACTGCTCTACATGGAAACTGATCCTTAGAAGAATCTTTGCACAGAGAATTAATGATCAAATATATTTACTGTTTTCTGTGGCTTCACCTGTTACTGAGACAACTGTAGCTGCTGAGCTTGGTATCTGCAGTTGGGAAACACTACTCTTTTTCAATACTTTGATAAAAACTCATTGACACAATTCTCTGTGTAGCAGTAAGCAACCTTCTTTGGTTTTTCTGGATAGGCTGGCAAAATTTGGAAGCCGTTTTAGTGTAACTGGAAGACTGTATCGCTTTTTTATAGGAAGCCTTTGGGACACAAACATCTCCTTAACATATTAAGAGTAGACATTCAAGTCTATATTTAGGAGTGGCAACTGTTCTTCGTGTAGGGAAATTATCCTGTCATTCCTAACATGGAACGTGGCAGATGTGCAAAATATCTATATTCATTTGGTAACAATTTGCTGTAATGGCACAGGCAGTAATGCAAATTAAATGTTCGGGTGTACATATTTCTATAGTATTCTTCTGCTAAAAATGAGGGATAATAAAATGCAAAACACCAAACTATTGTGGAGAGTTTCAAGAATTCCATTGCATGCAATAGTGAGGAAATAGTACTAACACTCTGCAGCATGTGGTTATATGTGAAGTGTTTGATCTAACATCTTGCTTATATGGTGCACGTTCAGCTCGCCGCCTTCAGCTCAGCCCATGGGAGAGCAGCATCGTTAGCAGGCTCCTGACGCCCACACACTCATTCCTGGCTCGGAGTAAAAGCACAGCTGCATTGTCTGGAGATGCAGGTAATCCTATAAGAACACAGGCTTCATGTCTCAGACACTTATTTTTCCAGATTCCCTGCCGGATGTTGTAAAGTCATTGATCTAATTATGAGTGTATGGTGGAATCCCAGAATGAACTCGAACATCCGTGAATAGTGCATGACAGCATCAAAGCTTCTCTGTACAGTCGTTTGCTATGCCTCTTTCTCTTTCTCCTACTACCTCTCTCTTACTTTTGCCTCTTTGTCCATGCGATAAATGAACACAAAACATGCAGGGCAACAACATCACGCTGACCATGGCTGTTTAAGGAAACGCACACCTTGGTGGAAGGAGCTGATTTAGCACATCCACTGCTAAAGCTATGAGCTGCTTGCTGCAAAGGAGTTTCAGCCCCTACCAGAGCAGTTCCCACATGGAGAAAGTTAGAGTTTTATAAAGATAGGACCTGGCCACTGTGCATTTAATAACTGTGAAGTTAAATGTGCAGGTTTAGTGAGGATATAATGATTGTAAAGTTGTCTGCCAACCCCAGAACAGCTCCGTGATGGTACTTACTGAGGGAAAATTAATGTGCAGAAATGTGATGATATCACTAGGTGGTAATTGAAGGCCCAGGCAAAACTGTATTCCAATTACAGCCAGGGCATACTTGCATATCATGTATTTTAGGCAGGTGACAGCTGCCTCTTCTTTTATCATAGGATGTTTTATAATAGGGTGTTTTATCTACTGGGAACTTTACCATTACACCCTCAGCACATGCAGCAATATATTACTGTAAATCTAGGCAAGTCTTTCTTGTCTGATTTGGACAGGATTTTTATTCTAATTAAGGAACATAGAAGGTAAGAAGGAACAGAGATCTGCTAAGATTACTTTTAAAGAAGCTTTCACTTAAGAACTCTTATAACTAATTAGGCTGTGGTGTGTTTCCACAGGGGTAGTGCTGTAGGAGCAAAAATGTGGATGATATTCTGCAAATGGTAGAATTAACAAGCACAGAATTCTTTTTTACTCTTCAAAAACAATAGCTTGTAAAATTAATTTCCAATATTACCTACCAAGAAGGATATTGGAAATTCAGCTCTTAATTATAGTTGAGAATAGTAAGAAGGCAGCATGTAAGTGCTTAACTTCCTGAAGCAAGCGTGAAGCTTTTTGTGACTGCTCTTGTTTATTCTGCGCAAGCAACTCTAAACTGAGTGGAATATTGAGAAAAGCTCCAAGTAGCAGGAAATACTGATTTGTCAGTCCAGTCTAAGGCAATTTCCTGAAGTGCCTTCCCTATGCTATCTGGAACTATACTACCAGAAGAATAATCCATCTGCTCATGGTTTTCCAGGTATTATTCTCTGCAGTAACCTCAGCCCCTTCATACAGAATGCTTCCTGGAGATTAATGATCAGGTGATGGCAATGGCTCACAGCTGTGCTCTGAGCACTCCACTCATCCCACCCTGCTATTATTCCCCAGAAAATTACCCAGTCCTTTGGCTGTATAAATAAAATTCAATGTAAAAAATCTAAACTGAGTTAAATATGGATTCATGTCCTTAAATTTTAAGTGAGCTATTAGGCACATCCAGCATAAGAGTACATCTTTATCTTTTTTAAAATAAATCCTTTGAAACCAAAATGTTTGGTTTTTTTTAAATAGCTTTCAAAAAGCTCCTCTGAGTAGATGTAATCCTGTTAGCACATGAATCATTGGAAGTGCTTCCTAAAGCATTGTTTGGCAACTTCACAAATGAAAATTAACTGTTACTTTTTTAATACTTGTGTTGTGGTCCTTGGTGGTAATTTCAAATAATCAGCATGAAGAAGGGGAATTGAGTGACAGAGCAGGAGCCACATAAATTGTAAGTGGTGTAAAGCATTATGTTGATGCCTTGAAAGGCTACCTAGAACTGAGGCTAGACAGTGTGAAAGGAATAAAGTAAGTGTTTCTTAAAAAGGCCTTCAAAGGATACACTTTGGGCAGTACAAGAGCCTGGCCAAGGCTACACTCAAAATGGACAACCGGTCACACATTTTCACACTTTTATAAGTTTGGTCCATTTGCATATTGGGGTTAATTGTCCAATTACAGCTTCAGGTTATGAAGTCCCATCCTCTCAGATTGCTGTCATCAATTTGCTGGTTTTTATGCTTTTTGGGCCTGAAGCTGCAATGATGTCCCTGGTTCTCCGGCTGGAAAAGGATTGTTTTGTCTGACTAAACTGAGGAGAGCTTGCTAATGCTTTATATGAAGCTCAGAGTTATATACTAATCCAGTACAGAAACTGGAAAATATGAAAGCTAAAACTTGAGGCATCAAATCCGCTGCCTATCTGGTTTCGATGCCCTCAACCAAAATAAAAACACAAACAAAAATCACTGTTTTATTGTTTCTTGCTTGTTTTCAAGTTAGTCATAATTCCTCATTAAACATAAATCCCTATAAACTATAAGGCAAGTATTAGTGCCATTGCTGTAACAATTACATGAGACTCTTTATTCATAATGTTAATCTCTTGGTACAGGAGAATTTGCAGCATTAGCACTGTTAAATCTATGAGCTCTTCCTGTAACAGCAGCTGTACTTTTGTAAGACTAGAAGAATTAACTGTATTTGGAGCTTCATTCTTTCAAGTGTGCTCAGAAAGGGATATACAGGCAAGAAATATTGGTTTGGTTTTGTTTGGTTTGGCTTTTCATTAAGGCAATAGAGTATGCAAATGTCTTTGACATGGAAAAAAAAAGAATAGGAAAAATACTATAAAGAGCCCCTATTTTTTCCTCAAGTGACAGGCTGGATAATAATTGTGCTGAGACTCAATTAATTAACCAGAAGAGACAGAAAAATAAAACTTTGCAGTAATAACATAGTTTTTCCCAATTTTCTCCTTCAGTTAAATCAAGAGAAAGTCCAAGAATGCTTTGCTGCAATAAATTTCCCATATGTTTTGCAGTTTAAGTTCCCTTTGAAGATAAAATCAGAGGATTGTATATCTGATACCTGCTACTGTCAGATCTTTTGGTAATAGCCTTTTTGCTTCTGCAAACCAACAAAAGCTGCCATCCTGGTTACTCAAATACTAATTTGCAAGCTGATTTGTTGTCAGCCTGGGGTTTTTTTTAATGTGTAAAATAGTTTGCTGTTGAGAGTGTATTTGAGCAAGCTGTTATTCTAGAAGTATCAAAAAATATGATAGGCTAAAATTTTTAAAAACAAATCACTTGCTGTAAACTGTAGACAGCAATTTCATTGATTTCCTGGTTGAAACTGTTTCGTACAGTTAGTGGATTTTGATCTTTGTGTGTATGTCCCCTTTAATTTTTCTTCCAATACAATTCGTAGGCATTCTGATTTCGTTTGATTGCTTTCTATTCTGAATGTAATTGAAATTCATTTCAATGTGTGTACTAAGCTAATCTTTCAGACCAGCCATTGTTTCGTCTGCTTTTTCAGAACCACCAGTTGTACAAAAACTTAACAGGAACTTAACTCTACTACCCAGTATCATGGCGTACTTCTTAACTTTTTAGAAAGAAATTATGACCTTACAAATGGAAAAGTGCATGAGCACCTATTGAACTTGCATCCTTACTGTATGTGTGGCAAGCTAATGTGTCATATGATGGCTCTGACTTGATAATTAGTCATTTCTCTGTGTATTAATACCTTCTTTCTTTTCTGTCTTTCTCGGTCGTTTCTGTTCCTGCTGGCTTTCCTCTGTCAATTCTCCACTGCTACTCTGTAATTAAAACTAATAAATAACAAACCCAACCAACACTGTAGTCATCCCCGTTTGTCCCCGTTCAGCATCTTGCAGCCCCCTCAGTCCTTTGTCCTACAAGGCCATGAACTGCAGGAATTCAGGAGAACGAGCAAAACTGTATGCTTCTACTGACGCCGTTGGACGTCGGAGAACAGGGGTAAGCTTGGCAGCTGCCCATGCCCTTCGTGTCCCGTGCCATGACCACCTGACAGCAGTGCTTATCAGGGCTGGAATGGCTGCAGGGATACTTCCTCCCCTCTGCGCTGTTCCCACCTGTTCCAGTTTGTGTCGTAGTTGCCTGGATTTTAACTGGAACAGCCTGATTTGCATCAGCGAATCCATGTGGAGGAACACTGATGTCTACTCCAAACACCCGTGTTTGCAGAGTAGATGCCTTAGCTCCTCACAAGGCACAGAGGCAGTCACAGTGCCCCGTTCTCAAGGAGATTCTTTGCTGCCTTTCAAGGCTCAAGGTGTTGTTACCACTTTTCCCTCTGTGAGGAACTTGTTTTTCCCAGCAGGCTGTTTTCACAAAAGTTCCATAATTTGCAGTCTTCTGAGGCCTCTAGCCCCTTCAGCTGAGTCCCTAGAATAAAGAGGGGGGAGTGCATGCAATCACATATCTCAATACACGTGTGCACAGAGTACTCTCACTTCATCTGTACTTTCTTAGGAGACCATGCTAGTAAACTTTTCCTCACGGGGAAAGACAAAATTGATTTAGGAGCGTGGTTTACAAGCAAGGCTTTCCACAGGTTCATTCTGAATGATTTAGTAGCAGTACTAGGGCTGATCTGAGCTTTTAGGAACATCAAAACAGTAGAATAAACTTGTGTTGACTGTGCTCCAAATCAGTGGAATGCAGTCAGACTAGGTTCAAATTCATTTGCTACACCTAAGTAGTAATATTTTTTCTTGTACTCTACAACCTGAGTTAGTTTAGAGTGTGAGAAGAGTTGAAGTCAACTGCAAAACATTGTCTAAGAGGTGCTTGCATTTTTGTTTGGCCTGATGGGCAGGTCAAGAGGCAGTGCAGCTATTGACATCCTTGTTGGAAGCAGTGTTAATCAAAGTGCCATGAGTCATAGCCACTACTTAATCTTTCAAGCAGAGGGTAGTATACTAAAGTTTAAGCTAAGGCACAGCTTAGTATGTATCTCTAGAGAAATTTCCTAGCATGTGCATAGAGCATTGCAGTCTCCTGGGCTGTTGGTTCTTCTTCTTGAGTCTTTATGATTGCAAGAGGTTTGGGGTTTGGCTTTGTTTTTTTTGTTTTGTTTTGTTTTTGTTTATTTGTTTGTTTGTTTGTAAAGTCAAATGAAGAAAGGTTGCTACTTTTTGGTGGAAGAGGTGATACTAAACTTGTTAATATAAAATGAGTGAGTTAAGAGCTATTTCCAGTAGCCTGTATAATGCGGAGAATCTTTTATGCTTCTGCAAACCTCTGTATGAATTCAGCTTTTTACTCTATTGATATAAAGAAAAATTTCCTGATGCTCTGCTTTCACTACTAATAAAGCAGATCCAATAGAGAGTTACTGCTGACAAACCAAAACTCATGTTCATTGTAATGCATTTATTCTGGTTGTGTTACTTTGATAACTCGGCACATCATGTGCTCATGAAGTTGTTCCCAGTCTTTCTTTTCCAGTTGTTAACCTGGCTTTCAGTTCAGGGGATGAGCATGGCACAGCTTTCAGCTGGTGAGGCTCTCAAGCCTCATGACACACCTGCTGCAGGGGTTGTGTTCAAGCCCCAGCCAAGGTGGGGAAGCAGCAGCCTCTGCTCATGCTGGCTAAGTGGCAGCTCAGGGTACTTTCCAGTATTCCTATTCCTCAGACTCCTGAGGTCTGAGCTCATTATTCCAAAACCATGAAGTTTTTCATCTATACTTAAATATGGGAACTATATAGGTGCCTGAATTCTGATATATTCCCTTAAAGCAGTAGTTCTGTCATAGCTCTGGTTTGTATTTTTAGAAATTTTTCTCAGCCTAGGATTTTATTTTTTAAAAAAATGAAGAAGGATAAAGGAAATCACTGTCATGTATAAGACCCAATGGCAAAACGTACGTGCTCTAAAATCATCCAAGAAAAGAAAGAATAGGCTAACTGGTGTACCATATTTGGAAGCTTTGAGGACATCTGTGGTATTCACGTGTAAGCACAAACCCAAAATGTTGTGCTATATAGGAAGATTGTGACCAAGTATGAGCCAAGGGCAAGGGGAAGCTTGTTTTATGTTTTCTTCAAAAGAAAACTTGTGTTTATGGGAAGTAGTGGAAGGTACTCTGTGGCAATCAGCAAGATCATGCTATAAAAGATAATTTTTTTGTCTGTGTAAAATAAAGCCTCTGCAAATTAGCCCATTACATCTTCGGAGAGGAGAGAATGATTAAGAAGGATTCTTGTTGTCAAATGCATTTCCACTGACAAAGATGGTGTCAGGTTACAGCAGCTATATTAAGGAACTTGTTAAACAAGCTGTAGAAACCTCTGACTCAGCACTGCTTTTTCTGAGCCCCCCAACTCCTCATCCTTAACTGAGCTTGCTTTGCTTTCTTTAGCTGTGTGAACTCTGGCTTGACTTTGTCTTTTTGTTTGCTGAGCTATAGACTGACAAAAGAGAAAAGGACCATTTGTCATCCAGCTTCTCAGCCAACTTTAAAGGAGGTCATTTTACTTCCAGCCTCAAAGCTAGATCATCAGCTCCCTCTCCAGTTTGGTAAGTCAAGTACATGCTTAGCTGGACATGAGCTATAGGCAGCTCTGATTGTTCTATTAATTAAATGTGAAACAGGGCAAACTTATTTGAGGATGTAGATGTTTTCTCTCTGCAAAAAAATGAGACAGTCCTGCTTTAAAAAAAATCTTGCTACTGCTCTGGAGAAGGGGAAGGGGCAGGAAAACACTTGGTTTCGTCCTTCCTGGCTGGGCTCATTGCTCACACATCTGGAGAGTTGGAGAGGGGCATTTTGCATGAAACCAAATCAGTTGTGCCAGCAGCCTGCTTGACAGAGAAAAGAGAAATGGTTTTATTTTTAGCTGCTGTGGTTGTAGAAGTGATGTACATGTGGAAACCAGCATTGTCACTCTTTGATTACACAGGCATGCATCAAAGTCTTTGCCTTTTTTGCCGGGCACACCGAAACAGATAACTTCCCCACCTGGTTCCTCCAAAGTTTCCTCTGCTCAGACACGTCCTCCCTCTCCCGGCAACATCCGGCCAGTCAAAAAAGAGATCAAACCAGAGGGTGAGAAGAAAAGACCAGAGAAGGAGGCTGAAAAGGTCAATGAGGCAAGGACAGAAGAGAGTAAAGGAACTTCAGCAGGTGCTGGAGAACCTGCAGTTCAGGAGCAGCTCACTGCCCAAGCAGAGCTTACTCAAGGTAAGAAGACATTCTACTTTAGGATAAGGAATGTTTTATATTTTTCCTTCCCTTTCTCCAAAATGATGTACCTTTCAGTAGTTTTCTGTCAAAGGTTAATCTGAATTCTTCACAACACTCCTGCAGATGCATGTTCATTTTGAGGAAATTGTAGACAGGTTGGAGCCCTCCTGCTTCTAAGTCAAAACAATATGCCAAGCTGCCTCACACACTGAGGTGTCACAAGCCTTTGCTCTGCCATTTTGGACAGGAATGTGGTCCCCCTTATACATAGCTTCTTTGGAAACTGTTGGAGTGGAATAGTAAGCCACCACATAAGGTCATGTGAGCAGTGAGAATGTCCAGCCGTGGTAGACACAGTGCACTTGTGCTGGTAACACTGCTAGCTTATGTATGGTATTGCAAGAGGACCATTTCACAGGAGAAATTAGCAGAATATAGTGGAATGCAAAGAATCAAGGACAAAAGTAAAAAGGAACAGGGAGAATTTTTAAGGAAAAAATGAGTCATTAAAAATAGTTAACAAACAAACAAGAAATACACTCCAAACCCTACCAACCCTGAAGAGCAGCAATGCAGAAAAGAATGTACAGAAAAAATAAAATAATGACTGTAAAGTATAGAAAGGGCAAAAGGTAAATCTGAAAATGAAAAAAATACAGTTTTGTTCTAGCTGACGTTTTAGTTCATTCTAAATATGGCGTAAACTGTCTCTTACAGATGAGATAGAAAGTCCAGTGTGACAACTGGGATACACAAGTTGGGTTAGTTAGGATTCTGAACTTAAAATCTGTAGACTTCCCTGTAGTTATCTTTCAGGTAACAGTTTTTTAGTAATCTTGCATTTAACTGGAGCAGGTGTAGTTTGAGCTTGTTCTGTTAAAAAAAACCTCAGGTGAATGAATTTCTTCTGTTTTATTCAGTTGTTACAGTAGTTCCTGTCTGACAACCGTCTCCTGTTAGAAAAGGTGCAATCCCACAAAAAGGGTGGATGGATGCATCTGTTGGCCATAGGCATGAAAGGAGATTTAATTGCCATATTTTGCCTGCTTCCTTTTGAGGAGAAAATTTCCTTTTAAGACCATTTCAGAGATACCATTGAGATAACTTTGCAAGTGTTTATAAGTTGTAGCTCTCCAGTACAAGGTGCACACCAGAGAAACCATCATGCTTGTTTGACTGTTTAGTTCAGGAGGAAGAGGGGATCCACTTCTTTGCAGCATCAGTCAGTATTTGAGTTTGTGACAAGGTCTCTTAGTATTGAAACAGGTTATATGTGATAAAGGTATTCAAAAGTCAAGCAGTTTGTATTCACAGCAAAGAATACAAACAGGAATACAAAGTGGAGACAAATGTAAGAGAAGGGTACTATAGTTAAAGCGGTGAGCAGCCCTTCAAATTGAATTTGTTTTCCCAAAGCCAGAGGAGGTGGTGGTTGGCACCCAAGATGGAGACCTCAGGCAGAGCTGAGGTCACATTTTACATGTGAGGTTACAGGATGGCTTTGGACAGCCCATGGAGGGCCCAGCTGCCAAAACTGGTTGAATTCAAGAATCTAGAGAGGTGCAAGTACAGCATCTGGGGCTAGAAGAATGCTGCTGATTCTCCTGGCACTATGTTGCAGATGAATACAGCTCATTCCCAACAGGAGATAGCACTGGCCTTTCACTGCTGTGGCACAGGAGCCAGGAGGTCAGCAGGTTGCAATTGCTGATGAAGCTGTTCGAGCTTTTGCAGGCAAATCTCACACACAACCTCACTAATGCCAGTGAAGGACTTTTGGGTGTTATCTGTTCTGACAGCAGGGCAGGTGTACATTAAGCTACTTGTGACGCTGCCAACTTCAGCGCCTGAGGCAAGAAGCAAGCCCCAAGCAGCACAAAGCTGTGCTCCCTTCAAAGCAACAGCCCTGCTTTGGCCCACGTTAGTAAATTAAAAAGGGCTGAGGTGCAGGAACTCTGTCATTTATACTGTTTACAATTACAAAGGCTCTCTGGTACATTTCTGATCCAGGCTGTAATTGCAGCCTCTCATTTTCTTACCTTCTGTCCCCAAGGCTATTGAGAGCATGGCTCTAAACGGCTCCCAAGATTCAGAGTGATCAAATTGCTTACCTTTTTATGTTTCAACATCCCAGAATTTTCTGAGTTCCCAGCTACATCTTGGAGGTTAGCCCAGGTCTGCTCTGTTCCCTGGGGTTGGGCTCAATACCTGTTTTAGTAATGTGAGAGAATAGTGCTCCATTGCACTAGTGCTAAACTGTGCCAGCTCACCTCAAGGCTAGAGAACAGGCCCCAGCACTCTTTAAATTACTGGTGTAGAATTATCATTTGCATTCATGGTCAAAGCTCTGAAGCAGTTATAGAAAGATCTCTGTAATTTTTAGCTGATAGGAGAGTGTAGAGGTCAACAGATGGGAATTCAGCACAGAAAACAATTTATGTTTGTTTACATGATGAGGTATAGGAAGGGGGGAATCGGGGAGGAAACCCCTCTTTAGAAGTTGTTAGTGAGGTTAGGAAAATTGTCACATCCCAGTGTATGGTTAGAAATGCAGATTTAAAATCATCTGTTTGCTGCATCTTATGACTTATTTAACATATATATTACATATATATTAGGGCCAGAATCTGATTTCATTGACAGTTCAAAGTCTTCTCTCTCCATGTTTGCCTGTATTACCAGATGGGATTACTCTGGGAATGCTTCCTAACTTTAGGCTGTGTGTTGGTAATGGTCCCTGGTGTCTCGAGAAAAGGTCACTTTTCACCTGGGCTAGAGAATGCCAGGCAAACTTACAGAAATATGAATTAGTCTTTTACTTGAAAAAAAATCCGTAACATCTCTGCCACATGGGCAAAGCTGGCCTTGAATAAAGAACTGATATGGAGGCACTACTGAGATTGAACACAAGCCACAGTTCACCAATAGTGGCAAAATTTAAAAAGCTGTGTCCCATGAGTTGCCTCAGGTTGGACCAGCTGCAGAACTGATGGCAGCTTGTGTCCTACCCTTGGTGCAGATCACTTCAGACAGTTGATGTCTGAGGTCACCAAGTCACCAAAAGTGACTGTCACCAAAAATTCTGCCTCTGGTCTTCAGATGCGGATGATCAGACAAAAGAAAAGATAATTTCACAATGTTTGATTTGGCTCTTCAAACAGAATTGGGCAAGCTTAAGAAATGTGATGGTAGGGACTTGCTAAGTCAGCATAACTCCTGTTAAGCACCTGTCAGCATTTGTTCTGACACAAAACTTGACTTACATTGTGAAAGCTGCAGGTGCTTTCACATACCCTGCAAAACCAAACTTCCCTGAAGGTGTCTGAACCTCTAGCATCTAGAAACGTCTTCCTCCTCTGAATCATTTAAAAAAATAGAAAAAACCCCGTAAGTGTGAAAGCACTTTGCAGTGCATTTAAAAGTATTTTGTGTTCAAGAGAATGACATCTTGGCTACTGTGTCTGTACAAACTAATTTCCTTTCCCATTTGTCTCAGCAGCCAGCCCATCCCCACCTCCTGCTCCCCCAGCTCTTTCTCCAGCCCCAGCACCTCCCAAGCCCTCTGCAGGCACGACTGACCCTGAAGAAGCAACAAGGCTGCTGGCTGAAAAGAGGCGCCTTGCCCGTGAGCAGAGGGAACGGGAGGAGCAGGAAAGGAGGGAGAGAGAAGAGCTTGAAAGGTAATTCTAGGCCTCTGCAGTAGAGAAGATATGTTTTTAGCAGCTTCTGGTGTGTATTCTGCTCTTACATACGAAGCACAGCACTGAAATGCAGGAGGCTCAGATACCTCCCCAAAACCATATTTTCCTGTTGGTGCAGTATATACCTAAGCAGATCCATAAGGTTAAAATTTATTCTAAGTAGTGCTTTAGAATGGGATGGGAGGAGAGAGCAGATCCTCGCAGTTGTGGTTCGTTGTTTCCTCAGAGATTAACAAAGCTGTACTTTTTTGTGCCAGCTAGAGAACTCTGTGTGCTGTTTCCATCTTTGTGTTTGGCACAAAGTCTCTTACTTTGAGTTGTAAGATCTCTGTTGTGGGTGGTGAGTTCTTTATTGTGGGTGATGTCTAGATCTTGTGACTTAGGCCTCTTTGTTTTCTCATTTAAAATAAAGACATCCCCCACACCCTCCCAACAGTTTTGGAGGGGAATTAATGTTACATCTCACTTTCTAGTAGCAACTGACTGGCCCATCTGGATACTCCTGACTCTGGCTACAGCACAAGTTGAGCGTTTTTTCAGAGGGCTGCCATGCCTCTGGAATTTGTTGAACTTCTTTAACCACTTTGCTGATAGGAACAAGGATAATTAGCTTTCACAGTGAAAGGAGTTGCCAGTATCTGCAGTGCCTTCATAAAAGAACTTGAAAGGAGTTGAGGCTGGTGAGATGATGTTGGTCTTCAGTGAGATGCCATTTGTGAACAGGTTGAGACATACCTTATGGTGCTGAGCTACAGAATGGAGGCTAAATTGCTGGAATGATAAGCATAAAGGAATGTGTATAGGAAATAATCCTAATTTGACTCCTGATGTTGGTCTCTGGGTGAATTATTTCTGAGGAAAGAGATCTTGTTTGAAGTTGAGTATATGAAAGTATCAGGTGAGTCATGGTTGACAAAGTAAATGAACTGTTACAAGTTAATAGAAAACAAGAGCAAAATTAATATGTCATTCTGAATTAATCAAGATAAATCTACATTTTGAATGTTGAGTTTTATATTTTTTTGAGATAGTAAAATTAGAAAAATAAGTGCAGACAGATATAAAGAAAGATCACAAGTACAAAAGAGTTCTCATATGAAAATCTAGTAAACAGGTGGGGATTCTTCAGCTGGGAAGATATGCTAAAAAGTCCTAAATAATTTGGAAAACATCAAAGGTGAAGGGGAAAAGTTACTCACTTCATAGTACAAGGATGAGGAGCCATTAGTAAGGTTAGGAGGTAACCTTCAAAAATTGGCAGAATTAGATCCTTTTTTTAATCAAAGAATCATTGCCATAAAGTGAGATGGGTGCCAAAAATGCATACTGTTTCAAAATAAGAGTATATGAAATAGCAGAAGGTAGTGTTTTGCAAAATGTGTTAATCAAAAGTACCAGTTCTGATTCAGAAAGTTTGTGAGTCCTAGATTAGGCAGAGGTATGGTGGAGAGGTACTGGTGTTGCATTTCCAAGTTTTTTTATATTCCATAGGGCTTCATGTTTGGCCCCTATGGGAAGCAGAACAAACAGCTTAGGAACAGGACAGCAGTGCACCTTTTATCAAGGTGGGATAGCAGTGCTGGATCAGGAACCTGGCGGTCTGGCTTTTCTCCCTACTTTTATTGCCTGTTTTTCTTATGCTTGTTTAATGATTGCAGGCAAAAGAAAGAAGAGTTGTCACAGAGGATAGCTGAAGAAAGAGCTCGCCGGGAAGAGGAGGAAGCTCGCAGACAAGAAGCAGAAAAACAGAGGAAGGATGCAGAGGAGCGGGAAAAGGAGGAACGGCTGCGCCGCCAGGCAGAGGAGAGGGAGCAGAAGGAGAAAGAGGAGATGGAGCGCATTCAGAAACAAGTACGCTTCCCTCTTGCAATTTCTGGGCCAGTCTAGCTGGCAGCAAAGCGGGTGAAGCAGCACCTTTTACACAGCAAATTACAGCAATATCTAAATTTTAAATGGTATCTGAAAAGTGTTGGGACACTCCATAGAGTAGTTCAGAGAGTAGAGATATTTCTACTTGACTCAAACCTGTGGTAGGGAGTTGAGTTTTGGTTTTTATTTTCGTTTCTCCCTTTACAATTTATTTAGAACAAATCCTTTCTTATTCCTCGTAAATTGTGATTAAAAAGTCAATAGAGTTGTATTGGGGTATTTTATTAAATGCTGTTATACCACAGAATTCTTTGTCAACAGTTATAGCAAGTCCAGATGCAAAGATAAGTATTCACTGTGTTGGAGATACAGTACTGCTGAGCTCTAATCCTGTGTCAAATACTGCTTTTGTGTGGGGCCAGTGGGAAGGGGTAGATTTAATCAAACCAAAGAGAACCTTTATCTGGCCCAGTACTGCTGAAGTCAGAGTAGCTACTCAAAAGAAATAAGATAATAAATAAAAATTAAGTTTTTCATGTGCTTTCACTTTTGATAAGGTTGGTTTACTGACTTCAGGAGAGGCTGTGATAAACATTCTGGATAGGATTGTTCGCTTCTCACATGTCCTCTTACTTCTTGCATGTCCTTTATTCTTACACAATCCAACACTTCAATTTGTCTTGTAGACAAGGCAAATAGATTTTCTTCTGGTGTATAAATGTATGATTCTGGAAATAAAATGTTTAAAGGATTGTGTTAGTGAATATGGCTGAAAAACTCAATTCTTCTTTTTCAGAAGATGTCTGCTACTTTCTTTGAAATGTTAAGCTTGAGACTTAACTCAGTTTAGCACTCAGAGACAGTACATGGCAAAGGCTGCTTTGGATGTTAGATCTATTGTAGTAGTTCCATCATATAAGACTGTCATGGTCAGGGAGCAAGGCCCCTCTACAGTATATTCCAGAAAACTTTTGCATTTCATAAAAAAGCAGGAATGGTAAGTTTGTGCAAATGGGCCTGCGGCTGTTTGCCCTTGGTCTTGTTAAACAGTTACTCTGTAGGCCAAACAAACCCTTCTACTGCATTTATTTTACTCTCAAAAATACCCACCACACAAAACATGGGTCTCTCTAATACTTTCCTAGGTGCTGTTTTAATGCTGAAGGCTAGAAATTTTATTTCTTCTTTGTCATTTGGTGTGTTCTGGAATGGGCACAATGATGAACCAAACATGATGTCCAGTGTTTAGTTATTCTCTCTTAATGCTCCGCAAAACGTGGAGATTATTCAAGAAATGTGCAATTCCATCTGAAAAGCTGGATGGCTTGTAAACCCCAAAAGTGTCTTTTCAGGGTGTTGCAGATAGGCATAATTAGGCATAGACTATAAAACTGTCCTTAATTTAGGAATTCCTCACTTCTTTTTCTTTTACCACCAACATAGAAAGAAGAGGAAGCTCGCCTGCGGGAAGAGGCCGAGAGGATTCGATTAGAACGCGAAAAGCATTTCCAAAGAGAAGAGCAAGAGCGCTTGGAAAGGAAGAAGGTAACTCAGTCCATGGAGAAACTGTGATGGATTTTGCCTTTGCAGTCTGTTTCCACCTCAGCAGTAGGAAGTCAATGATACGAATGTGCCCTCAGAAAGGCTGCAGTCCTCATTGTGACAATGTGGGGATGAAGGGAACATGACAATGTGACAATGAAGGGAGTATTGCCAACAGTAATAAATAATTCATTTTTTTGCAATGAACCAATACAGATAATAAATGACAAGCAGCTGTGGTTTGGGAGAAAGATATTCAAATTAATGCCAGCAAACACTATTTTACCCCTTTACATTTCATTGTAGAGGCTGGAGGAGATCATGAAGAGAACTAGGCGTGTAGAAGCTGTAGATAAGGTCAGTGCTGCTACTTAATGTGTAAATGTTGAACACATTTCTGTTTTTTTTCCCTACTGCCATTTTTAATTTACAAAACTCTGCTTCCTTTGTAGAAATCCAATGACCAGCAAAATGGACATATATCAAAGGCAAATATTACTGGAGAAGCAGGTATTGTTTAACTGTGCCCTGAGCACAACAGGTGAATAAATACCTACTGAGCACAATGATTTGAGAAACAGTTCTGAAACTTGGCACACTAATTGCAGTAAAAAAACTATGAGAGGAGGATAAATAAAATCTTAACAGATGTTAATTATTTAGCCTTTCTGTATAGGTAGTTAGCCGTTACTAAATGAGTCCAATGTTTTAGCAACTTTGTCACATTGGTGTTTAGCAAAAGAAATTTCCTTAGCAAGTTTATATATAAAATGAAAAGAAATTATTTTGTGATTTGGATCACAAAATAAACTGATTCTACACTTTGTTTCTTATATTATTTCAGATGTGGTTGTTGCAGATTTACTCAATTTTCTTAAAAGGGTATTTCTTCTTAGTCATCAAAACCAAGTGTTCATTGTTCTAAACATCACCCTGTAACTTCTTTCTTCCGCAACTGCTGCCTTATTCACTTGGTCTTTATTTCTTTTTTTGACAAAATTGAGCTACTACAAAAGCTTAGTCTTGTCACACCCACACTCCTATGCTTTCCTTCTACTCCATTCTCTCTATCTTTATTCCTTTTTAGGTAATCTTCTATATAAGTCTTTAATACGTATAATAAAGGAAGAAAATTAAAATGTAGCTTATATTCAACAATTGCCAGGTGTGAATTAGCACTTTTAAAGATACTGAAGTCAAGCTAGGCTTATCCTGTTGTAGCATAACATATTAAATGACATTAATCTTATTCTCCTTTGTATTTGGGTGGAGTAACAGGGAAGACAGCAGCACTGACTGATGGATTACTTTTTTCCTTGATTTTTAAAGTGAACACTATAATTAGTACTGTCAGAAAAGCTTTTGACGCAGATTTCATTACCTGTGTTTGTTATTTTTGTTTGTTTACATATTATCTTGGGGAAAAAAGTTTGTGAGCTACTAATACAAGACTCATCTGGGATGCCATCTTTGTCTTTGGGCACCATTGAAGGTGTTATAAACCATTTAAAGAGTTTCTGAAACTATAAAGGGTTCCACAACCTTTAGCTAGTGCTTTCCCTCTAGAAATAGATGAGAAGCAGTCTTCTATCAGTTTCCTGAGGCAGAGGAAACTTTGGATCTCCATTTCTCTAGGCCCAAGGGAAGGCTGGTGTCCCTGAGTGACTGAATAAAGAGAAAACTGCTCTCAGCTTCAGGGCAGCTCTACTGTTTGCATTATCTATACATGCCATTGAGATAAAGGTATAGATCAATGGGCATATTCCAGCCACATGAATTTCCATATTGCACTTTAACAGACCTCTGACTCTCCACAAGCAGTCTGTTTTTAAATTTTTTTCTTAAATCTTACTGTTTGCCACAACGTGAGGAAACTTTTATGGGAACAGCCAAATCACACAGTGAAAAAAATCCTTCACTTTTTTTGTCATTTGTTTGGCCTATGCCTCAAAATATGAAATTGTTCCACATTTCCAAAGCAGAAGAACTTTTTCTTCTGCTTTTTCCTTCTAAACATTAAAGCAAATATATTTTCCTGTTATTCCGTTTGTAGAAGGACAAACATCTCTATTTCTAGTATCTTCCATATAAAAACTTGTCAAAGATCAGACTAAGACATTCAGTATAAAAGTCTTCAGCCCAAACATTTGAGTATGGTGAAACAGAGCAGCTGAAGGAGGGGCTGAGGTTTGGAGTAATATAGATAAATGTGTCCAAGACTATGAATACTGAATAGTTCTTGCAATTACTGTAGCAGATGTTAGCAGGGTGGGTGCAGTTGCTTCCTCTTACTGACCTGTATATGATTAGAGTGACTCAAGATACAATGCAGAGGGCTGTGGTTGTACTTTATGAGAAAACCACAAGGCAGGCCAGAAACACGTATCACAGGGTCTCAGCATAAGGCACGAGGATAATTTCATTTTGTGTTGCTCTCTGCAATGTTTTACAGTAGTAATTTGGTACTTATTGAAAGAAGTATCCTTCCCAATGGAGATTTTTTTTTCTTGATTTTTTTTTGAGTCACTGGAATTAAGAAATACCAGTGTATGGAATTAGTAATGCCAAGTTTTGCTCTATCCCATTTTCTATTGCTGCTTGAAAAGTGCCAGCATAACACTCAATCAGATACCAGCCTCTTTCCCACTGGCTTATATGTTGCAATTGTGCAGCATATGATTGTTGCATCTCGTTGTAAAATGTTTATTCTTGTTCACAAAGCTATATCTTTCTGTGACATTTACTTTGGACCTGAAACAGGGGTTGTGTGCCCAAAAAGTTGACAAAGGAGATGGGGTTGGGTAGAGAGGGCGGGGAGGGGTGTGGGAACCGTATAATTTTTAAAACTGCAACCTGCCTTGGCTGTGCGGGCTTTCGTAGCAAATCTTTTACCCCGATCTACAGGGTAGGTGCTGCTGCTTGTTTCCATGCAAACCAAACTGTTTTCTCTGCCCGTCGCAGGCAGCCCCGCATGTCCCCCGGAGCCCGCGGCAGAGCCCCAGCCCCAGCGCGCAGAGCCCCCTCCGCACAACGGGACCGCGGCCGCCTGCACGCGCGGGGGGCTCCCCCAGCAGCCCCCCGGGAACGTGGACAGGTAACATCACCAGCAGCCGGGGCCGTGCCTGCAGGAGCAGGGCTGCTAGGGGGATAAAGCATGTTCACATCCAGGAGTTCATTAGCTAAATAAGAGCCAATGTTTAGTCTGCCTTGTTTCCTGGTTTTTATCTTTTCCTGTCTTCAGAAAAGGACTTGATGATATTTCAAATGGCAATAATTGATTTTCGCTAACTGACAGGGAAAAATTTTTTTAAAAATAGAGCATGTTCTCTGCAGTATTTGGAGCAATGTTTGTCAGCAATTATTACATTTATTAAAACCTAATAAACAGGGATTTTTTTTCCTGTTCCTTTCCCGAATTAAGCTTCATGAAACCCACTTGGGGCTTGCACTGCTTATTTTCTTAATTCAAATAATGACTACTGTGCTTTCAGACTAGATGTTTTGATTTCTAAACTGCTTGAAGTATTAGCACGTGGTGTTGTAGATATGTCCTTGGTGAGAGATATGGGAGTAGTCACTTTGGTTATGCATTTTAAAAAAAACACCTTTGTTCCTCATAAGAAGTATTTGGGGAGGCAGCTATCATACATTGGGAGCTCTCTGTAGTCACAAAGCAAGTCAGTCAGACTCTGAGAAATTGTTGAAAAGCTTGAAACCTCAGTATTGAACTGAGTGACATCTGTTACATAAGCATGAGCTGTCAGTTATTTTAATTTTAGTGATGCAGAAAGCCAAATAATCTTGCAGTCCTTTCATGTTTTATGCAGGTAGTGCCAGAATATGCATGGAAAAACTTGAATGTGGGAAGCCATTGTGCAGTCTGTAATGGACAGTGTGCTTCAGGGTGTGATTGGCACTAATTGACGGAGGAATTTGCCCTTTCTCAATCCCTCCATATGCCTGGGGGATCTTAGCCTGCTGTCATGCTGACAAGGATGCTCCTGCTGAGGGAAGTTCTGTCAGTGACACTGAGGTGCATTGGATGAGCTGCACAGAGCTGCCTCATAATTGTCTTGGGCAGCTATTAAAATGTTAATCACTCCCAGCCTTACAAGCACCTTGATGTTTGAAATATAAAATGTGCCACGCTAATGAATGCTGTCCTGTACATGATTATCTGTGTGGAAGGAACCTCAGAATGCCCTCAGTGAAGAATGAATAAATGAGATTGAAGAACACTCACAAAAGCAGGAAGTGCATGTAAGGTTGTGGAAGGGAAAACTGGCATGCCAGTTTGGAATGTGTCTGCTTCAGAGGTACATCCACAGTGACTGGGAAGGTGAAGCCTGAAGCACATGGTAGTGGCCCAGAGATTTTGTCACATGGTAAAAGCCACTGGTGCCAACACCACTGCTTACTGCATCTCGTGTGCTGTGGTTGTCTGGCACCCAGATACACCTGACATGGTAACACACAGGGACAGTGGGTGCAGGTTGCCTCCTGAGTGAGCACTTCACTCCAGCCTTCAGCAAGATTTGGCTTTTGTCCGAAAAAGACTTCTTCATGTTTATTGGCAAGAGAGCTGAGATTCCTGACCAGAAGTTAAAAAGGTGTTACCTGGGGAACTTGGGTCATGTGCTTGTGTGGGTGAGAGGATGGAGTGATGCAGAACCCTACAAATGCCTAATCCATAGCCCACTTACAGACTTTTGCTTGTACTCCATTCTCCAATTCTTCACCCAAGAAAGATTGTGCCTGCTACTTCTTAGAAAAAGTTATTTCAGTGCAGAGGTTTATATTGACAGTACTTTCCTTATGGTCCTTAGTCTGTAATTCCTCTTTTCTGTGCTGTTTCCTACAAACACTTGCAATGCAGTACAAAATGCCTCAGTGAGTGCAGTTTACCCCAGTTTACTCCATCCTGTGTGCGTGGAGCTGGGACTGGGCTGGTTAGATAACCAGTTTTTAGAAATATACAGTAGGTCTGGGTGATTGCGTTTGTATCTTGTCCTGGAAAATAAAGCTCCTCATTGCTGGCTGGCTTCAGTGCTGTTGTCTCAGTGGATGAAAAATAAGCACCATTTATTTAAGTAATCCAGGAGTCTGGAATGCATTTTGCTGTTAATGTCTATCGATGGTTCTTCTGCAAAAATCCTCTCAATAAATGAGGTGATTGACATCATCCTTCGGATCAGAAATAGCAGCTGTGAAAATATTTTGGCATTTTTCAAAGGCCTGCAAATCTATATTTTATTTTTCCCTATTCAGTGTTGATTTCTGATGTATGATCGGAAACAGATATACTGAATTCTGGCCTCCTTTATTTTTTAGTCTCTTCAAATTCTAATTTCAGGCTGTGTCTGTGTAGAGTTTTGACTAAAATTATCTACAACAGATATAATTTTCAGTTGCTTTTTTTTAATTTTCCAGTTCCTTTAATTAAACTGGCTTCTCTTTTCTCAACATCCTCTAGTCTTTCTTGTTAATATTCATGTGTCCAGGTCAAAATGTGAAGTTGCAGAGATACTTTTCAGCTGCCATGGAGATGTTCTTCAGATGCTTGCAAGACTGTTATGTTTGGAAATGCACTCTGAGCAACTCAGGCAACTTTTTTTTTTCATCTATTACATAAGTGTCTTGCTACATGCACACTTATGGAATATGTTGAAATGGCAGAATTATCCAGTTCTTTCTGCAACATTGTATGCCTGAAAAGGATATCTTTGGTGTTGCATTAGACACTTAGACAACATTAAGAATGTAACATAAGACAGTCAGAGCAGCTGTAGCAGGTCAAAACCCTTTTTAAATTTTTTTGTGTTCTTTGTTTTAATGGCCTGTAGGACAATAGAAAGAAAAAAAAAAAAAAAAGGTAATTACCAAGAGATTGTCTGGCCAATGAAGGGTTGCTAAGCATTGTGGTTCAAATGCAACCATAGGCTCAAGTAGTCCCTAAGCTGCTAATTACCAGAAGCTGAAGGGCATACCAATCTCCTAGGAATTTATCTAATCTCCTTTTGAGCTTGTGGCCTCTAAGATGTCCAGTGGAAATTAATTCCACTGTTCTATTTTCCCCTTTGTTTTCTCTAAATTTGCTCCTCTAGTAATTAGATGGATCAAGCAAAATAGATTCTAGAAGGTTTTATATCACAAAATTTAGAATATTTATAGTCCTGATTTCCTTTTCTGTACCCCTTTTATGATTGTAGACTCCTCCGTCTCAAAAGACATTGTTCAAGTCTGAATGAATCTTACTTTAACTCCACATATAATACTGGCAGTGCAATAACACATAAATATGAAATATGAAGAATTATTTATTCACTAAGTCAGCTGATAAATTGGGTAGAAAAATTGTTTGCAGAAGCAAGAGGCTTCTTCATTGCTCTAATACTTGTTGAACTACTGTGCTGTTTAATTTATATGAATGAGCAGTTGCTCTCTTCCCACCTCTTTCTTATCCGATTCATCAAACTTGACATGTTATCCTAGCTCTGGTGTGGTTATTGGCAGTAGATGGGGTTAAAATAAGTAATAAGATACCTCAGAGTGAATAATAACCTAATGACCGTACATGACAGAGCAGGTTTTAATAGTCCTAAAGCATTTCACAGATTCTGCTCCTCATCTTACAGATGTGGGTCTCTGGCACAAAAGGATGATGTGACTTAGGAGCTCTCCCAGGCAGCCAGCAGGGTTTCTGTGCCTGCTCTCAAACTCAATGCAGTGAAACATATTTTTCACTTTGAAATTTGCCCAGCATATTCACAGATGAAGAAGAGAGGAGTGCCTTCTGAAAAAGAACTGGTGATGGTTTGAAAAACCGGGAAGGCTTGATATGAACACCACCATGTGATTCTCACAGGAAATCTGGGCTTTGGTTAAAGCTTTGCCACTTTCAAAAGAGCAATGATTGTTTTTTGTCTCTTGGAGACTACTGTAAAACAATTCTTTTATTGTTTGTGCAAAGTTGTACACACAAAGAAGCCAGCAAATGAAAATATACTGTATGCCAATTACAAGCAGGTTTCTTTTTAAGGCTAGTAAATGTGCTGTCAGAAAATTTGCCTATGAAACTAAGCCACTTGCTGAGAAATGGCCTGAGGAAATTGATAGCTAGTTTCAGTCTAGGAAAATAGTGCCTTTGTGGCTGAAACATTTCCAAACAACCTGAGCAGTTGTGATGTGGTCCAAACAGGGAATAGGTACCCATGATTGTCAGGATCTAACTGTTGAGGGTTTTAGGAAGCACCTGGCAAAGATCACAAGATATATGAGTATTTAGTGAGTATTTCTCTTGCTTGAGGAGCCCGTTACTGTTATCCTGTTCACTGGAGTAGCACCTTGGTTTCTTCTCTCTGGCAGGATAGAACATGCCATCTGCAGAGTCAGAGGGATTTGACAATGCAGCACCTGATGAAGGGGTTGGGAGGGGAGCACCAAGGCTGCGAGACATGAGCAAGTATCATCTGGGGAGAGCAGGTGTAAATGCAGTGTCTGTGCTTGTGCTGCTCTTGGCTGGGGGAGATGTACAAGCGTTCTCATAAAAGATGTACAAGAGTTTGCTCATAAGGTATCTCTGTCACATGGGAAATGGAAAAATGAAAGTGCAGATTGACGTGAGGGCCTCTGGGAGTGGGCTCTTTTGGCTTGGACATGATCAACAGGAGAAGTGTGGAGCTGGGTAGAGCCTTGGAAATGACCCCTAAGATCTTATATGAGAGAAGGGACTGAAAGGAGCACTATATTGACAAGGGAGTTTTTCTCTGGATAAGTGGCATATAGAAGAAGCTGCTCCAGAACTGGTGGCAGGATGTGATCCAAAAAATAATAAAAATAGCAGTGATCTTATCCAAGAACAATTACATGATTTGCAATAGGAGGAGGGATACAACAAAGGTTATGAGATCTGAAAAAGATGTTAGGGGCTGTAAATTGCATTATGTGGGTGGTTCCAGGTAGTGGTGGTGCTGCAGAGGCTTCCTTACTGATTCCCATTGAAGTTGCTTCTCAGACTGCAGTGTCCACACAGCACCCTGTAATTCTGGCTATCATATAGCCAAAGGTAACTACTGTACCATGGATCTGAGGGAAGGAATACCAAGTACTTGCCTGCAAAACCAGTTTTTCCTACTATAGTAGAAGCAAAGTTTTGTTTTCACTGACTAAAAGAATGCTTGGGATTGATTAAGACTTCTCTCCCATTTGTACTATTGCTTTGAGGATGACTAAATTTCTGTTCTAGATAAAGTAGTAAGGAAAAAATTCTATGTTTCTCTTTCAGCAATCTCAATCCAGAGGAAAATGCAAATGAAAATGGAATGTCTATGCAGAATGATAACTTTGAGGAGATCATGAACCTGCCTGTTGGTTCTAAACCATCCCGGCTGGATGCTATGAACAATGATGGAAGCAATAGTCCCGAGATTCCTTTGAATCCAATTCTGGCCTTTGAAGATAAGGGGACTCTTTTGCCTCAGGTAGATAGTGTTCAAACACATCAAACAGCAGGTAGGTTTGCTGTGGTTCACTAACACTTGTAATTTGTTGTAATTGACAGAGGTCCCAGAGCCCTCAATTAATATAAGCTGATTCATTAAAGCATTTTTAAACACTTTTTTTTCCCCTATTTAAACTCTGTTTACATTTTAAACAAAATTAAATTACCTGGGGATAGGAGCACATCTCATTATAAAGCTATGCCTGCCAATCACATACAGATGCAGTGCAGTGGTGGTGAGGCCTTCTTGTTTCCTGGATGAGGGCTTCTCACATATAATTTACTTTCTGCCATTTGAAGTTGCTTGGAAAGGTTTGCCCTGTGCTTTCAAACAGAAGTGATAGGTGACAGTGCTGTTCTGACCTTATGATCAGCAATTGGGTTCCAGTTTTGCAAGTGCAGTGCTTGACATGCACATGCAGAAGGGGAGTTGCTAGTTTTTAAAAACTACTTTTTGAAATTGTGGATGTGCTTTCCTCATCAACTACCTGCAGGCATTGAGGGATGGTTTTCAGGACACTGGATTTTTCTGAATTACATCATAACTTTTCAAGAATGTTAGGTAAACAAATACTAATTTAGCAAATACAGTGGGATAGCGCTTTATTTTACTCTGGTTTAAAAACGAAAGGAAAATCATCTCACAATAAAATAATTGCATAAGCACATAACATTTTGAAGGCAGAATTCCCACTCTGACCTGTCATGTTTACCTTCTGTTTTAGAAGTGATCTGATTGTTTCTTCTGAAGAACCAAAGGTGATATGAGCATCTCTGCAGTCTGTGGAGTTTCTTCCATGCTATGAAGGAGTGTTTTATTTTTTCTCTCCAGTTTTTTAAAGATTTCTTGAATATCTTTTTTGGAAGGACTTTAGTAAAACCAGCAGAAGAAATGAGAGGAATAGACTTGGATCACCATTCTAATAGCTTTCATCACTAGAAAAATCATGCTTCACGTGCGTTACTTAATATGGCTATTTCCAACAAGCTTTTTTTGTTAGTAAATGAATATTTCTGCATTCCTTAAGACACAAGACACTGGAATCGGAAAGTAACAGGCTGATTTGGGTGGTGGGACTGATTCTTTTTTTTTAAAAAAAAGGTGGGTATTGGTTTAAAAGGCATAATTGTAAATTTGGCAAAGAATCTTTTACACTTTGTGGTTCTAATACTTGAAAAATAAATGCCTCATTGCTCTACAAGTAGAGTTAATGGGGTGTTTTATTTAAACCTGTTGGTTTAAATGTTATTGCAGAGAACTCTAATTATAGGGGCAAACTATAGGCTTCTGTATCAGGTTCTTGTAAATGTAATTCCTACAGGGACATTCTGTAAATTGAGACGTCACTATGATCTTCTCACATTTTCTCTAAAAACACAAAACAAGACAGGTTTTAAAATGTGAAAATTTGAAAGCGTTATTTTTTCACAGACAAGAGGAAAACCTATTGTTCTCCTAGATAATGTATTTATGAATTTTGCTGAGTACAGAAATAAATCATTTAACTGAATAAATTAGACAAATGTGGCAAAAAAGATACTGCAAACTTGATTTTTTTTAGTTACATCCATGTTCACAATACTATAAGAGATGTGTATGCATATGTGCACACACGTGTGCGCACACATATACAAGGAAATACCTTGTTCTGAGTCCTGTAAATTGCTGCTGTTCCCAATGATGGAAGACTTTTCCTTTGCCTTATCAGACTATTGAAGACTGTGTGAAACCTGGGATATTTGAGTTTTGGATGATGATGCAGGTTTGGGGATTTTTGGGGTTTGCTCGTTTCAGAGCAAATGGAAAATGGTCATTGTGCTTTTTTATGTAGAGTGTGGTTTTTATAAAGCAAAGCAGTTTGAGTGGTAAGAGGAGCGATGCAGGTTGCTTTCTCTTTAGTTTGATGCTGATTTCTACTGTCATTCATTGTTCCATCCCACACTTTTGGTTGCTGTTGTGCAGAACTGTAAAATCTTGCACGTTTTTGTGCTTTGCTAAACAATGCTGTTGGAGGCAGGGCTCGCTCTGGGTGCTTGGGTCGGAAGCATCGCCGAAGGCTCGAGGCATTGCTTTCTGAATCATTGAGAAGATCCTTGGGTAGGGGAACTGGAGGCTCATGGGCCCTCAGCTCCTGCTGACAGAGAATGTACCATTAAGATCCCTGCACTTGCTTTTAGTGAGCACTGAGCGAGCCCTCTAGGAAGCTGTGAAGAAAGGCTGTGCTAGCAGAAGAAATCCTCTGAGACAAAAGCCGAAGAATTTTTGAAGAAATTTCTGCTGCTGCCAAGTGTTCATCTTATTGAGGAGATGGGATAAAAGCAATGGAAATAAAATGAAAGAGACTTCATCTGCCAGAATATTTATGGAAGGGAAAAAACAGCCATTCAGTCAGAGTGCTTTCAATAGTAACTTGTGACACAGTAAAATAAATTGGGTTCCTTTCTTGCTTTCTTTAGTTTTCCATGTACATAGCCACAATATTTTGAAGTGTCCAAAATATGTAGTTTTTCTTTAAAACTATATATAGCATGTAAGTACCAAATAAAAACACTTGTTTGAAATATTTATTTCTACTTATATTTTCATTTTCTTGCATAATTGAAGCAAGAGTCAATCTCTGATGGAAAACTCTTCTTGCTACTAATGGTCTGCTTAAAACTGCTTCAGGTTTTCTCTAATTTCTTCACTAAATTTACTAAAAAATCAGTACAGTCACTTTCAACAAGAAAGAGAACAAAGAAATAGGCAGTTACATTTAGTTTCAGTTTTAAGTCTTAGGATTCATTTAGGATCAGGTTTAAATTGTGATCTTGAGCTATTTAGGATTGGTTAATAAATTGTGCTGGTCTGTTTTTTGGGAGACTTTAGCACAGTTGCTTCACTGTTTGTGGAAAAATGGGCCAGCTTTATTTCTCACATGTACTTTGTTTTTTTTGCTTTAATTTTTTTTAACAGGGCTGGATTAAAAGTTTATCATTACAGTCAATCCAGGTTTGCTTCAAATGAGAACAAGAATTTCCTGTTTCAGGGGCCTGACATACAAAATAAAACCAAGGGAATTGAGAGTAGAAGAAGGTGTATGGAATTTTTAAAAAATTATTTCATATCAGATTTTTAAAACTTTTGGTTAAGCCTCTTTTAATGCAGGGAAAAATAGTTTCTCTTCTGCTGAGTGTTGTTCTTGACACTAAAATATGGTGTGGGAGGAAGGCCAGCTCCTCTGCCTGCTATTGCAGCTGGTTGTGTTGTTTGTACCATGAGGGGCAAGGTGAAATACTCACTCCGTGAGGCAGAAGTAGCAGGTGCAGAGAGCTGTTCTGAGGGCTGGGAGCAGAAGCCCTCCCCAGCAGGGAGCTGTGTGCTGTGGGAAGGCTCAGCTCTCTGCTCCCATCTCCAGCACAACATTGATGCTCACAGGGAGGATGCTCTCTGAGTTATTTCAGTACATCACAACTGCTGCTTTGCTCAGCATTAGCTCTGCTTGCTTCATGTCTTTTATCTCCTCATTCCTGATGAAGAATGCTTTGTTATTTGCTTTCTTGCTAAGACCTTGAAATAATGTTTGAGGTTAAATGCCTAAGAATACAGATACAGGACACATTCTAACATCATTACTTAATATTGCATTGTATCTTTTGGGAAACTGATCTAAAATCACCCATAGAGGTGGTTTGCAATTTGAGATTTTTTTTGTTCCAGGTGTGTCACTCAGCCAGTTCTCTGTTTTGGAAAGTCCACCTGCCCAAAGCTGAGCACGTGGTTTGTCACATGAGATTTCAAAACAAGATTCCTGTCATGCATGAATATTGAAAATGCCGTATTGTTTTATCCAAAGTTTCTGTCTACCCTGCACTTAATTAAGCCTTTTTATTGCACTGTGATTTTGGTTTTGGTTGTTTTTACATGTTTTGCTTTTTGGGGGAGGGGTTGTTTTGCTTTGGTGGTTTTGTTTTTGTTTGTTTGTATTTAGTTTTTTGCTTTTGTTTTTGTTTGTTTGTTTCTGTTTTGTGTTTGTTTTGATTTTTTGGGGGGGTTTTGTTTGGTTTTTTTTGTTTTAGTTTGTTTGTTTTTTTGGTTTTTGGGTTTTTTTTGTTTGGTTTTTTTTAACAGTACCATTGGAAAGAACTGGCAGATATTAAAAGAAATTATTATCAAAAATGCCTCCCTCAAGCACCAAAATGAGGCTCAGAGACTGGAGCCATAATAAAATGGAACACTGAGCTCTTAACTGACAGAATAACTTTTTTAAACTATTTTTTTAATCTCACTTTTATTCCATGCTTGTAACCACTATCAGCTCTAAAGCTCTTCGTGCACATAGAGAAGCACCTCAAAAGACAGTGTGCTGCTTTTGGCTGGAGTAGAGTTGATTTTCTTCACAGTAGCTTGAAGGGGGCTGTGTTTGTGTTTGTGCTGAACACAAGATTGGTAACACAGGCATGTTTTAAGTTACTGCTCAGCAGCACTTGCACAGTCTGCCTCTCACACCATCCCACCTGCCCGGGGTTGCATAAGAAGATGGGAGGGGACAGCTGGGACAGGTGACCCCAGCTGGCCATCAGGACATCCCATAACTTACACTGTCATGCTGGGCAGATAAAGCTGGGGGAAGGAAGAGGAAAGGGGGCATGTTTGAAGTTACACTGTGTGTCTTCCCAAATAACCATTACACATGATGGAACCCAGCTTTCCTGGAGATGGCTGAACATCTTCCTGCCCATGGGAAGTATAAAAGTAAGAAAATGAGTTGAATTTAAACACAGGACTACCTTTTTGTTGTTCATTAACTCCATTTAAAATGAAGCATCAATTTCAAAATACGACAAAAATTCCTAGTTTTGCCAAATATTTTCACTCTTCCCTTGTTGCAAATAGCTTTGGAAATAATTTAACTTTGCAGAACGCAGTTCTGTACTTAAACACATCTCACCCAAATCATTTGTGGTTCCTTCTGTGTTCTGCACTTGGTCTGTGCAACATTTCCTTGCCTTAACATGCCTTTTCTGCTGGAGAGCAGTGCCTACAGTATGGACAAGGATCAGCTGTAAGGCTTCACCCATTTTTGTTTCTTACAAACTCCTTGCGCTTTCTCAGCAGTTACTTTCTCTATTAACCTGTTTGTAGTTTTCTACCTTTATACTATGGGTTGATTCAATTATGTTCTAAAGTCCTTGGAGTGTGCTCTGAAATACAGGACATGGAACAGAAACAGAATAAAGATGAATACAGAGTCACCTGCATACTTGTGAGATGCCTCACCAGCAGAATCAACCTGTTGCATGAATAAAACCTCATTAATACAGTGCTGGTTTTTCTGAAGGGGAGGTGAGGAAAGCAAAAACAAACCATGGAAGGTTAACCAAGCATAGAAGGTGTTTTTCAACATGTTGCCATGTCCTCAAGTACACTTAAGCAGCCAGCCAAAGGGTCCAAGGAATTGTGTTTTGACCTGCTCCAATTCTTGTTATTGGAACATCTCTCTTGTATGACCAACCTGCAAGTAGCAGGAAAATTACAGGAACCAATGAAAAGAGTTGTTTCCTCTGGAAGTTCAAGCCCTTGGATCTGGTAAGTTTTCATAAGCCATTTGGCTTAAATATTAACTGTCTTCATGGCACATAGCTACCCTAAGCAGCTCTTGAGTTTCTTCTGTTTGTTGACGGAGTTGCTCAAGGAGTCTGGCCATTTGGCTTTTTCTGAATGCTGAATAAAAGTCTGGATCTGAAGAGGAATAATAGTGTTAGGCAACCTGCTGTTTTTCCCTATGTTCTAATGCAGATGCATAGAAAACTTATTTTTCAGGTAAGATACAGTTGGTTGGTGATTCTTATTACAGGTAAAGCAGAAAATTACTACACAAAGCAGACACAAATTCTATTTTCATCTCTACAGCCATTCAAGATTACTGCTAAATTCCCCTGATCCAGATGTATAAATCTCAGTTGCCAAATTCAGCCTTATGCAAGAGCTTCCTATCTAGATATAGCAGGGTTTTGCCTCTGGCCCCACATATGTAAAGATATGTGCTATATACAGTTATTATCATATTATAACTCTCATAAATACTCCACTTTTATCCAAAGACAAGTAGCCAAACACGGAAAAAATATTAAGGAATGGACTTTAAAGTATGCAGATATGAGACTTCCCAGCATTAATATAATGCAATTTCCTTATTTACTTTCTTTATCAAAATAAACTAAAATCACATTTGAAAAACTTTTAGGTTTCATCTGGTGCCCAAAAATTCTTATATAGGATAAAAGCATTCTGTTCCTGAAGCCCTGTTTCCCTGTTGTTCAGAAAGCTTTTAGTTTTAAAGCAAGCAAACAAAATCTTCCTGCCATTATTAGGAGATACTCTTAAAGAGCTGCTTCAAAACAGGTGAGGTAACAGCTCCTCTTGAGATTATTCTGTTTTCTTAAGTGAGCAGAGCTAGTCCCCAGAGAAGTTTTCACTGTCAGTGATTGGACTTGATGATCCTAGGGGTCTTTTCCAACCCTAGTGATTCTGTGGTCTCTGTTACTAAGCAGTGCCTGTTTGCTGCTCGGGGGTGCAGGCAGCCTTGGCAGGAAGGACGTACCTGCTCGTAACCTGCAGAATGTGGAGATGCCCAGCTGCTGAAAACGGACTTCTTGATGGGAAAGAAAATTCTTGAGGTAGGCTTGAATCTCTCCAATGTGATGCTTCCACAAAAGCATCATTTTTTCTGCATAAATGGGAGAACCACTGGAGATCAATATGTGCATTTAAACATTTTGAAAACTGAATTTGTAGCAACATTTATAAGATCAATAATGACTCATCCACCTTCAGCTAAAACCAACATTACTGCAAAAACTGGCAAGGGACTTCCCTGTACTACACACTTCAGGTAAATAAAAAGATGAGTGGGCTGCTGTGCTGGGAATCTGATCCCAGTGCAAGGGGCGTGCTGATTCACTGACTGGTTGGCCTGGTAGGTGAAGCTATCCCCGAGATGATTATGCTGTTGGATTTTGTTCACTGTCTGAGCGAGAGTCTCCTCTGTTGCAAATCCTCAATGGTAGAAATGAAACAGATTTGTATTTTCCCTTACTGTGGACTCACTACAGGTTTCAGTTTTTCTTATGTCTAATGTCCAAAATCTATCCATAGCTTTCTAGAGAATGCGGCAACTATCATCTGAACAACCTTTTCTTGCAAGACTTAAAGGCTCTCAGCTGCATCGGACAAGTACATTAGGCTGTTTGTTTTCTATAGTTAAAAATAATGATCTTTTATTCTCAATAAAACTTCAAAAATTTTGGCTACATTCTTAAAATCCACTTCACTGCTTCTGCTAATTTAGTCTAGAATTGTATCAGCAGGATTTAGTTCAGTAAGTTTTTCTCTTGCAGGCCAGGGAGCAGAGTTAATCTAAAATTTTTTAAGACAAACCTCTGCTGTCTGTGGGGGATGCCATCACATTATACATACTGAGAAAGAAGGTCCACAGAAAGACGTAAACCTTGTCTGAAGTGACCCTTGTCTGAAACATGTTCTCACCTCTCCCATGGTGAGGACTATCCTAATTGTCTCAACTTCCTACAGAAGTTGTTTGCAAGGACCTCAGAACTGGCTATGGACCGGCCCTGCAGGATGGCAGTTCTTGAAGAAGGCAACAAGCATGGAATCAGACCTTTATCTATGGTCCACTTTCATCCCTGGCTTTCTCATGCACTCAGGGACTGTTTTATTTCAAGGGTTACTATAGGCACTTGTCCTCTAAAAAATTTGTGGAGACCAGGTAGGGGGGTGATAGAGGAACATCTAAGGCCGTTCAGTGCCTGGCAGTCCTTTGGGAAAAGGCTAATTTCACTCCAGCCAGCCATAAGTCTCTTTCAAAGCACAATTAATCCTGTGTGAGTTACCGTGACCCATCATGTGCTGGATGATGGAGGCAGCATGAAAGGATGGCTCAGGATGTTCCAGTTGGCCAGCCAGTCTCACCAAGCACTTTGTCAAAGGCTCATCCATCCACTGGACCATGTGTAACATGGCTCCTTCTGGAAGGCAGAAAGGTAAGAGAGTAGTCTCTAAATGGGAACTCCAGTGTCAAAGAAATGGAGGTGAGAGGTCTGCCAGGAACTGCTGAAATCGTGAATCCTTCATGCAACTGGAGAAGCAAAAGTAAGTGCTGAACTTGTTAATAAGTATGTTCAGGTTGTAAAAGAGGGTCATGTACTGAGGTTATCTGAGGTTATGCTCTCAGTAAGGAAGGCCATGGATTTGGTTCATATTTTGTTGGCTTTTTCTTCCGCAAAAAGGAATCACTTTATGTGCAAGATCCACTTTTGGCCTATTGGGGTCAGTCTGTCCAGCAGCTACTGTGCTCTGCTTGCAGAATTAAATGTGATGTGTTGCCAGCTGCATAGCCTTTACACCAGATAAGAGATGACTTGTTTGACAGACAATAATGCTGGAGCAAGCTGGGAAAATTTACACTCTTTCTTTCTGCTATAAAGAGTGCTGTAACTTTCATGAGTGCCAATTTGATATCTCTGATAAAATCCATGTGCAACAAATTTCAAGATAAAGACCTACTTCATATTTTACTCTTTTTTTTTATCAGTTTCTGCAATGATGAAATGATTGCAGTCTAAGAAACTGGGAAATGTTACAAATAGAAGTAGACAGGGCATGTACAGCAGTAAAGTTCAGCACAAAACCAAATTTAGAGTAAAGAATTTTCAGCAGTTGAACAAAAGTGCAGACAATGGAGCCCATGTATCCTGCCAGTGAATTGGATTTTGTTCTTGAAACTTACAGCAATGAATTTAAAGGGAAAGACTTGGGCTGTGTGTCCAGCTGTACTCCATCTCCTATTAGAATTAATAAAGGACATGTGCACTTCTCTGATTCAGCCATTCATGGAGGGTTGCTGCCATACCTTGCTTTGCTAGCTCAGCAAGGCAGGATGTCACGTAACGAAGGGAGTCCTCCTGAGTGTCGGTCAAAAGCATGGTCTGGAGGAGACCTTCGACACAGCGGCTCTCAGTGATCCTCTGCCACAAGAGAGAGATTCATGTTTAGCGCTCCCATTATGGTTTAGTGGTGTCTAGGGTTTCAGAAATACTCCTACAGTACTGAGGGCTAAACCACCAGTAACAGAAACGTCTCCTCCCAGATCTACCACAACCTTGGATTGTTCAGGGGTCACCTGTACTGAGATATATATTTTATAGACTGAGCTGAAAACAGATAGGAGTCTTAGCCTGTGCTGACCTGGATTAAAAGCAGAAAATGAGACCAAGAAATGAGTTCTGAATGAGTCAGTTGGAGGTGACTAGTGAAGTTGAATCATGAAGTCATCAGCCCTCTGGGAGGCCCTAACAATTGGAGCTGCTCATGGCTCCCTAAGCAAGCTCAGGTGTCTATCAACAAAAGGGAATATCTTTTTTTGATGCTGCATTTTATGCTGCAGCTTTTTAGCTTGCTGCTTAGAGTTTCAAGGTGGATTTGAGACTGCTGCTTTTCAAGCTCCCACACTCTGTTTGTGTCCTGCTGGCACAAAAACAGTGCTGTCTTTTTCCTCTTGTGCCAAGGGCTCTTACGTGTTTCAGGGAGCATTCCTTAGAACTGACCCTGGAAACCTGGCACTCCCACTCATGTCTATGTGTTCACTTACACAGTGAGAGCTTGATGCTCTCTATATTGTAAAGCTTTCTGAAGGTGAAGCAGCTCCCAGCTGATAACAGGATAAAGTCACAGAATTTAAGTATTTCAAAAAAAGACCGTATTTGTCAAACGGATGGTCCATTTTTATTCCTATGTGGGACTTGAGGTTAGGGAATCTAGTTTCCCGCAAAGCTTGATGTCACAGCTATTAGAAATTGATAAAATTCTTAGTGAAAAAACCATACTTTTCCTTCTGGCTGGTTTAAATCTCTGGAACTAGTAGTAATTGGATCATGAACAAAGAGAAAAAAAATGGAATTAAGTCTTGAAGTGTGTACTAGGAAGTGGGACAAAGAGGAAATGAGGATTTGGTGGGTTTTTTTCTCCATATTCTGGTAGTACTGTTTGATCAAGGTACTCAAAAAGACAAGGAGAAAGGAAGTGCATCCGTGCATATGGATTTTGAAGCAAAGTCAGCAAGAGAGTTGGTTATAGCATTTTGGGGTAGCTAGTATCTTGCCAAAGAGGCAAAATGTAGATCAATAGCTGGGGTTCTATTTCACAATGAACAGCAGCTGAAGCATGAGAGCCAGGAAATAAAGACTCAGTTCATAACAGACCTCAGATTTTCCTGAATGATTCCTTTAATCAGTATGAAATGTCCTTGCTAGTAGAACTTTTTATACCTATGATGCAGTCGAATTAGGTAACCACATCACTCATAACAAAACCTGGATATATCTCATTTTAATTAGCTTTTTTGTATCGTATTGGGAAAATATGAATAAAACTACCTTTCATTATTGTCCTTTTATTCATACATGCAATTTTGTGTAAAATATATAGCAAATTGGCATGTGTTTAATTACCCACAGAATTTTTTTTATGCTGATTTGACATAAACACAATGGCAACTTCACTTTGTTCAGTGACAAACATTGTGTACCTACCTGTCTGTTGTTGGAAAGGCTCAGGTTTTTGATGATGCAAGCAGTATGTCCAACAATCACAGGGTCTGTTTTATGTGCTGCCAGTAACGTGCCCAGGCTCTGCAGCAGCTCAGCACATGCCAGAGTGTCCTGAGAAGAGCAAGCGGTATCTCAGTTACATCCAACACGGACAACACAACGCGGCCTCGCAGTGACCTATGGAGAGAGTGAACTTAGCCCTGCAAGAAGAGCATTAGTTTGCTTATTTAAACCAAGGACGTGGCTGGGTCCAGTGCTGCTTCTCTCAAGTATGGTCTGGTTGGCACTGACTGTTGAGCGCTTGCTATGGAAGGCTGGAGTCTTCAAGGTCATGTAGTTTATTGTTGTTTCCATCAAATGCCTCACTGGGGTCATTGCTGGGGAAGGATGTGTGATCACAGAATGGCCAGGTTTGGAAGGGACTTTAAAGTTCATCCAGTTCCAAACTCCCTGCCATGTGCAGGAACACCTTCTACTAAGCCAGGTTGCTCAGAGCCCCATCCAGCCTAGCCTTAAACACTTCCAGGGATGGGGCATACACAAATTCTCTAGGCAACATGTTCCATCCTCACAGCAAGGAATTTCTTTCCTAATACTAAATCTACACCTAATTCCTTCCGTTTGAAGCCATTATTCTTGTCCTGTAGTATCAGATCGGACTCTGGATTACTGCACAGGTAGCCACCTCAGTAACTGTATGGATTAAAGGGGCACTGCTGTGTGTAAGAGAAACCTGACTTCAACAGGGTTTGTGTTAGGTCTACAGTTAAAAGCAAAAGATTTCCTCTTGGGACTGTTTTTTCTTTCAGTCTCCTTCCCTTAGGAATTTAGGAGGTTTTTTATGCAGTTCTTCTGTTTGTTCACAATGAATTATATTATTTGTACTACCTGGAAACTGAGATGCATTAGCAAGGGAGTTCAATATAAAAGAAATCATTGGGCCTATACACAGCTGCAAAAAATCACATAATTCTGAAACCTGTGAAATATCCGGATCACTAAAGCAGTGTTGAAAGGCAGATGTCTTTAAAAGATAGTTTAACTTTAATCTTTCTTTTGCTTAGGTTAAATTGCAAAAGTGTATCTTATTTTCTTTTAATACCAGATGACATCTTCACTTGGCTCTCTATAAGGACTGTCACAACCAGCAATCCTAAAATAAAACAGGAAAAATAAGCAGAAAGGGCAATTCTCTGCCTAAACACAGGGCATTTAAAGAATCCTATATGCAGACATGACAGTAAATTTTACTTAGTCTTATTCTTCCTTCTCTTTAAAGGAAGAAATAATATAGCTTCAGATAATCCAATTAATTTACCACTGATAAATGTTTTCTGTGGTTTTGGACTGAATGTCCTCTTTTCTATGTAAGCCTATCAACTACAATACTCGTTTTTGATTCGCTACAGCCTGAGAGGAGGAAATACTCTATGGATTATAAAGGAACTTTCTAATATATAATGACTTCCCTGCCAAGATCTTTTGTTTATTTAGGACCTACATTAGCAAGGGAGAGTACTTGAATTTTGCTGAACTTCACTTTTTTGACTGGAATATGGCTGAGATACAGATTTTGTTTTCTGGCTCAATCTTGCACAGTGCAAGAGAATCACGAGAAAACTGTGAGTAAAAATAGATTGAATGATTCAGATGGATATTGATCTAACTTCTCCCAAGACTAGAATACAAAAAAAAAAAAAAAAAAAAGGCAATGAAAAACATTCCAGTAGCAAGTGTGCTTACAGTTGCAATGCTGCACTCACACTCCTTACACAGGGATTTCTTGACAAGGTGAATATTATCCCACTTACCAGTTAGCAAGATGGTCAAGCAAAGTTATTTTGTACCTGGAATGGAGAGTCAGTGGCACCATCTGGAATAGACAGACCCTGACTTCCAGGTCTTTTGCTCAAAGGAAATTGACTTAAAAGACTGTTTTCTCACAAACCCTGATTCTTTAGTGTTTCAGGATTGGGCAGTCCTTGGGAAAATTGAATGCAATTCCCTCTGCAAGAGGGAAGTTTTCCAGCTCTTGCTCGGAATCCCTGTCAACAGCTGACCAGGAGATTGCAAAAAGGGGGCTGAAGCAGGGCGAGGAGCTCCTGTGCAGCATTCCTGGGGGTTTGCTTCATGGTAACGAAAAGGGCAGACCGATTCTGCCCCATTGTATCCTGGGTAGTATTTGTAATAATTCAAGCACTACTTGACTTGGTTGTAAAGGTTAGCTTTGTTCAGTGGTTTGTTTTCCAACAGTTGTTCCCATGGAGAAGTCCCTTTTTCAGTCACGGAGAATTCAGCCTGAGTTAGAGAAAGACACACTGAAAAGACTTGAAAAACAGGCCAGAAAAGGCATGGAGATGGGGAGGCAGGATATGAATACAAAGAAGTCAGACTCTTCTCAGAGCGCCCAGGGCTCGCTTGCACAAAGCAGCAACGTTCAGTAGTCAGGGATAGCCGTGTTTGTTCACTAAAACAAATTTAGAGATGTAGATACTTCTCACTGGAGAATAAAGTGAGATGCTTTGCTTTCCAGCCCCCTGCTACTGCCCCCCTGAAGGATGGGCTGTTTTACCACTGGTGTACCAAGGCTGAGTTCCCAGTGTCTTTTTTCCCACTGATGCTGACCACATCTCTTTGTGGCCAGGGGTTTGAAACACTGGTAAAGACAAGTTTTAGGACCAGGGAGAAAAGGATTTGTGGGTACTCTGCTGGGAGAACAAAAAATATATACAATGTTTGGCAAAAAGAAAAGCAAAACTGAGGACCATGTTCCAGCATAATGTCTCATACTGAATAATGTTGTTACTGTGCAAATGTAAATGCACTTCAACTATAAGCTTGTTGAGAGGAAATTTTGTGTTTTGATTGTATGAGGCAATTTGATAAGGAGTGAGGATGTTTGGTGCTCAGGCAGCCACTGTGCCTTGAATAGCTCTGTGCTGTAGCTGCTGCTTCCCAGGCATTGAGCTCACCCATTTTTTCCATCACGTCCCAGAAGCAGGCGCGATGCAATCTTGGTTTGCATACAGACAACTGAACTGTTAGATACCAAGCTTTCCAAACCCCGAGTAAATTTCCAACCAGGCTGAGTGTATTTCAGGCACAAGAAGCACCTAAGGCCACCTGAGGCTATTCAGACCCTGTCACTACTGCCTGAAAGAAATGTGGCAGAAAAGGTTCTCACATATTTTTGCTCTATGTACCCAACCTGACTAACTTCAAATACTGTTGTTAGCTTAAAACACTTACCAAAAACCTTTCACATTTATTTCTTAAGGATATTTTTAATTACGATAAAGAAGATTTTATTTAAAAACAAGAGTAATCTGTCAGTATTCACTGCAATGTAGTCAGACTTCTTCATGTATTTGGTAGTGTTGCACTATTAATGGTGGTGTTTATCCTGAGTGTGCACAAAAGAATCATTCCATAACTGAAGACATGAGGATGCACAGTCCTAGTGAAAATCCTAAGGCATTAACTAAAAATAGACAGGATTTCAAATTCTGTTAGACCCCCTTTTTGTTTTGATCTTAATTCAAAATTTGTTAACATTTTACAAATGCACTTTTGAATAAAGCTGTCAGTGTAGGGAAGTAATGCTTATTTGCCCTTTGTTCTGCACTTATGCACTTTAAATGTGTGCTCTAAATTATTTTCTTTGCTTTTCAGTGTGTGGGAAAGCTCTGTAGACATCATGATGGCAGTCTTCCATGGTGCTGTGTATGTCCTCCCCTCCTACACCCATCCGGAGACCTATGGTCAGGGGACTGAGGGGACTAGAGGGAGTTGCAGGGAGTGCAAGGCAGTTTGCACATATCCCACCACTCTGACAGCCATCTCTACCTCTCACTGATCTCTCCTTTGGATCCCATTCAGCACACCAGATGGCTCCTCAGGCAGTGACAGTGCAGATGCAGTAAATGAAGCCTTGTTATTTTGGGTAGGAGAGAGAAGGGTTGGGAAGTCTCCCAGAGTCTCTCGGTCATTCTCAAAATGCATTTCATTGGCAGTTTTGCTATTACAGAGCGTTATCCCAGATGGTGGCCAGAACTACTCCTTCCCCTCTGGTTTTAGGAAATGACCTCCCATACCTGGTTGGGTGGGTGCTGGGAGAGTATCCAGAGCAAAGCAATGGAAGCACGGCGCACATCCTCGCTGCCAGAGGCCAGGAGAGAGCACAGCTTGGGCAGGACGTTCTCAGCAACCATCTCGGCCTGGATGTCCGCTGGTGTGGGAAAACAAAGGAGGTCAGGGGGTTTCACAGTACTGCAGGGAGTAATTCAGGCTCTGACCCAAACAGTTGACTGTTGCTTCAGTGATCAAATCAGAGGGATGGGGCAATGGCGGAAGTTCAGTTATAAAAATAAACTCTCATTTGTTCCGCCTCCTTTTGCTGAGGGATTAATACAACCTTAATGGCAGAATGTAGGTTTGGGCACCTTCAGTCTGTGTCTGAACCTCAAAAATAGAGTGAGGGGAATTTTCTAAGTCCATCACTGGCATAAAGCCAGGTAAGAAGGTAGCAGCTTCTGCTGCAGAAACAGAGAGACCTTCCAAGCACCACCTATCTCGCAGAGTTATGGTTAGCCATGAGAGAGCCCAGCCATCCCACTGAGTTGTTATTCCCCACTTGCTCCTGCAAACCCAGCGAGTGCACTAAAAGACAATGCCAGAGCAGCCAGCAGATGGAGAGGCACATCTAAAAGGTCAAGCAGACTGGGTGTTTCAAACACATCAAGGAGCTGCACAGCGCTTCTTTCACTCTCAGCTCCTCTTTAACTGTGACTGCTTGAAAATGAGCACCTCTACATCTTCTAGATGAATAGCGATATCCTGGAGTCTGGGACTTTACCTTGAGTGTGATAGTCCTCTGCCACTATCTCCTGACTATGTCCTAGAAATGAATCTTGGACATTTAATAGGAGAGGGTTTTTTAAGAGGATGACAAATGCATGGGAGAAAATTACATTTAATGAGAGACAGAATCATGCCTTGGAGAAGACAGGTCCCCACTCAATAAGCAATTTCAGGAGACATTCTTTCCTAATTGCATTTAATGTTTAGGAAACAGGGAAAGGAGGAAATCTTAGCAAGTCACTAAGGCTCTGTGCATAAGAACACCTCTGCTGCTTTTCTCACTTTCTCCACATGCTCCCCTTGTTACCTGGGAGCTCTAAGACAGATTTAGTTATGATATGCACTGCACCTTCCTCTTCCCTTAACATCCAGTTAAAATGTGGAAAATGTCTCTTTGCTTTTAATAGGAAAGGTTCCCAGCCCACTATGCTCACACTGTAAGGCAGAGAGAGAAAGAAATAGCATGGTTTCTTTATCTCCAAGACATTGCTTACCACTGGTAGCCAAATTTCTTAGGCAAACACATGCCTGGCTTGAAACCTGCTTGTGCCAAAGAGGAAAAAAAAATTTAAAAATGAGAGAGAAGAGGAAAAAAAGCAGTTTCAGTAATGCATGCCTATTGCACACAAAATAAAATGACAACACTAGCAAGCTATTACATTATCTTCAAGAATAAATTTTAGCACATCTTTTTTTTTCAAATTTTTGATGAATTTTTTTTCAACCTCCTAGTATCAGTCCTCCTATTGTTGATGAGGAATGGGGTTCAGATGTTGGCTTTATTTTAGAATGTCTGATAAGTTATAGGAAAATGAAGGGAAAGAAATTGTCCCATTCGCTTTGCTTCTTTTTACCTCCCTTCTACAAAGAATTTCAAGTTCCATCTTGAACTGCGGTTTCTTGAAGTTTCTTTGATGTGGCTTTCAACAAAGCAAAATATCCAAGATGTTATTCCTGAAGCCATACAATAAAAGTTCCAGATACCAAAAAGAAAAAAAAATGTAGCACAACAGATGTGTCAGACAACTTCTGTCACAGACACAATAGTCAAAGACAGAGCCTGGACAGGGCACTTGTCACATGATGTTTCAAGTTTCATACAGGCTATCCTAATCTAAAGAAAGTGTCCAGGGCTGTAGAACAACTTTAATATTTTCCCTTTGCTTTCTTCATACTTTGACCTTGTAGATCTCATGCATTTTCCATTATAGGTATGTTTTCTCATGGGAAAGATGCTGCATAGGTACCTTTACAGTAGATGAACAGAATGATGTGAGGCTGAAACTGGAAGCCCATGTATAGCTCTACTCAGATGCTAAGTCTTTTGACAAAGAGAAAGCTACAGCTTTACCTTGTCCATAGAAGAGGATAGGAGAGAGATCAGTGTCCGCAGCAGGAATCTGTCACTGTGTCTCAGCAGGGCTTTGTGGTGCTGAACATTGGCTGCCACATTGCTCAGGGCAGCACAGCTGTAATACTGCAAAGAACCAAGAAAAATGTAGAGAGAGAGGTCAGACTGGTGACACATTGAAGAGAATACAAATAAATTGGAGAAATTCTCAGATTTAAACCCAGTGAAAATAAAATGCTTTTTCACCTTAAGGGTGTTTATAGGGTTGGCACAACATGCTATAGCTGCTACAGCAATCCTGCTGTGGCGTGCTGTCTACTCATTAGGACCCTGGCTGTTTGGGAAGGTGTCTGCTGCTGCAATGACCTTGCTGCTGGCATTTAAGCTAGGTCATCTGCATCTACTGTATTATATGTTTACATTGATTTACTCAAGCTGGATGTAACTATTGCCCTAGCATGCCAAGAGATACAAAGCATCTAACCATTAATACTAGGGAGGATTACACATATAAAAGTATCTATTACTAGGGGGGTATAATTAGAAGAAATAGGTTGAGCCGCAGAGATGAATCTCAGAGAAATCTAAAAATGCTGAAACAGTTTGCAGAAAGCAATTCCAGAGGGTCCATCCCTTCAGACATATAAAAAAATCTGAGAAGAGAGATAATTAAACTGATGGAGCAAACAATTCTGTGCTACTCAAAGGACAGAATGAACAAACTAGCAGTGTAAGTCTTACAACCCTGATTCATAGTTTATTTATCAGCATGCGTTAGCACTAAGACAAGCTCTCTGCTGAGTGTGACAAATCACAAAGAGGTGTCTGTGATAGGCATGAAATAGGATGCTTTACAGATATTTACAATAGCAAGAAAAAGACCTTTGCAAGTTATGTCTTCTAAGAATACTTAGTAACATTGCTTAGAGTGGAAGATCAAAGTTAGGATGCAAAAACAAAACAAAACAAATAAACAAACAAACAAAAAAACAACGAAAACCACAACCCAAAGAAAACAAAAAAGCCCAAAACCCAGAGGAAGAGAGACCTATGTGCATCTTGTCTGATGATCTGAAAGACACAGGAAGGTAGCCACATAACAACCCCGTGCATGCATTCATGCATGCTGGCAGAAAAAGTTTTGTGTCATGAACTATCTACTGTGGAGTTAGACAAATTGAGTCTTTCAATATACATTATCTGACTGAGTTGAGTTTCACCAAGGTGCTCTCCCATGTTTCTCCACTTCTCTAGAGAAATCTTTCCTCCTCTTCCCCTTTTCATTTCTGCCACTGTGGTTTGTGCTCTTGTTACAGTCAAAATGTAACTGTTTTAAAATCTGACCTACTTCAGTCGTACCTGGACTTCTGAGTCAGGAGATTCCAGCAGCAAGGCAAGAACTGGTAGGGCTCCTTCCTTGCATAGGACTTGTTGGATTTTCTCTGTCATTAAAAAGAAAAAGTAAAAGTGTCTTCCTCCTTCTCTCCCTCTTGTCTGGAGGCACCATTCAAAAGAGATGTGCACAGTTCTTAGGTTCTAGAGTGCTGATGTTGTCCAAATATATGCCAGTCAGTGTGATTGGAGAGTATGCAATTTAGAGCTTGTGTAATGCAGCAGTATGCAGATATTTTAGCAAAAAGACTAGCAGGCTGTCTGATTAAGCTTTTGATGGTTTTATGCTAAAAACTGCTCTGAGAATCTGAATGGCTGGAGAAGATGAAAAGCCTAGCCAGGTTTGATCATCACTATGATTTCTGTGTTTTAAAAACAAATTACTTATTTTTGTTTTAATAATACCAGAAATGTAATAGCCAACTGTATAAGTTTTTGCCAACTGTTTCCTTCCACAACACAGAGTTCAGAGATGTTACTCATGACTTTATTGTTTAACTCTATGGAATAATGGTATCATCTTGGTAGGTGAAATTTAATGCTAGTTTGTTTCAGAGTTAATTATGGTAGTCTACATATAATTACAGAGGACCAAGTATTGCTTTTATAAAGCTGTTGGCAGATACTCCAGGAGCCTTTAATGTCTGACCCGTGATGGCTATGCTTAGCATATTCCAGCACTGAGTTAGTCAGAACAAGCAAAAACCTCCTAAAACTCAACTTTGTTGCATAAGCTCCAGAGATTGCTTTAAAGTACACCAAATGTCCTGCTAACTTTTAGACCAAATTATTTCTTTAACAATGGCTAGTTTTTTTCTATTTCTTCGACTGATTGTTTAAATATTCATACACGAGCCCCTTAGATTTGAAAATCAAGATTTTCTGTTTTGATACTAGGCCAAAAAGGGCCTGTATCAGTTAAACTTAAATCATCAACCTGTGGTACCAATATGAATGCCATATGCAGAGGAAATAACTTGTTGCTCAGATATGCTTTTATTCTTGCCTTAACCTTCAGGATTATTTTTCTACCAGTGTGTTTTCTTTTGGTAATTTAGGTAACCCATAGTCCAAAAGTACCTGATTGTGTGAGGTTCAGAATAGCACCAACTGCATTTTGTTGGACTCTGGGATCATAGGACTTGGCAAGAGACAGTAGGGGTGTAACTCCTCTAGCAGCACCAATAGCCTCTCGGTTGGACTCTGCAGAAAAGAATCAGAGAAAGAAAAAAAATACTTACTGCCATCTTACTGTGAGCCATAAGCTGGACAATGAGCAGGACTAGTCCTTTGGTGTCCCCTTTTCTGATTTCACTGCATGCTCAAAGGAACCTGTTAAAAATTCTGAGAACTTAACAGGAAGGACACCAACTGATGACTTCTGGATTAGCCATAAATCACAGCTGGTTCAATGCTTTTGGTTTATGACTAGGATAATTAAAATATCCTTAAAATGCTTTAAACAGGCTAACAAAGTCATACTGGCTTCATACCCTTGGTATGTCTGATCAACCTATTCACAGTATGATAACCAAAAACTGCATCATTAACTGCAGGTAATGTTTAATTAATTTAGTAGGCTATATTCATGGCCAGTTTCTCTCTTGGAATGTCCCTGTGTCACTCACTTGACAGCTACAAACAGTGCAGAGGTTTCTAAAGACAGAATTTGATTTAAACATTGGAATTTGAAAAGATGATGCTTCTCTGAAGTGGTGGTGATTCCTTGCACAGCAATGTATTAAGTTGTACAGTTGTAGTCAACATCCTGGAGTAAAAGGAGAACTTAGAAAAGATCTGCAGAATCCCTTAAGACTCTTGGATGAAAAACTCATGAAAAAAAGAAAAACTATAATACTTAATTCTGTACAATTAATAATATTTACACACAGTTTAAATAATGGCCAGTCTGTGGAAATTTGCTGAGAGGAACATGAAGCAGACAGAGAAAAAAAAAATAAAGGTATTTGAATGAGATCAAGTCTTCAGGTGCTAAGTAACTTAGAGAGTTATGAGAACAAAGTTGTTAGTTTTATATCTAGAGCTAATCTAGTGGGGAATTGACATACACAGAGTAGCAGGATATTTATTCAAGTATAGTTCAGATAGTATCAGTTTCATATTCCAGGGCAAGTAATTTTCTGTCTTCCTTGTGAGTATATACTCAAGCAAATAACTTTTATTCTGGAAAAAAAAAGAGAGAAAAATAATCGTTCTGGGAAGAGTAATCTATTTAAAAATTGTTTTTCCATATGGGAAGCTATTATTCTGGTGAAATATTCTGGCCCATTTCGTAGACAAGCCCTTCTCTAATCTAATCTACCTACATACTGTTCTTTTGTTTCCCTAAGTAGAAGCAGAAAGTCTTTTGTATGGCTCCAATTGGTGTGATGAAAACTACTCAGCTGAATAAAAATGAGAGGTAAAAAGATTTAGAAAGAATTTTAGTATTGCTGCTTCCCTTATTCTTGTACACAATACACTCCATGAATATTTGTGAATGTGGAAAAGAACCTCACATTTGAGAAAAGGGATTACGAACATTAGGACAAAACTTGGGCAAAGTCTTTCTTCTATCAGATATTGTGCCTGAACACCTGTTTTGCCAGTTTATGATGACAGACTGGATTGAGAAATCTATCTCACCAAGATTTGTAACTGTATTGCCACACATGTAAGAGATGTGTCAGGCTAGATCATGTTTCTCTCCTGGACTGGCTGTTCGTCTTAAAAAATGCAGTCCCTTCACTGATGCCACTGCAACCGCTGATGCCCCTTGGAATGCTTTTAGAAGGAAGCCATGTGCTCAAGATGCTACTCTATAGTGGAGAAATCAACAACATCTACTCAAGCTGTGTTTGAATAACTCACTAATTTATAAATTCTTTCCACTTTCTGACATTTCTGTGCTTAAAAATTCTCATCAGAACAACTCTGAATGTGCTTTACACTCAGTGCATCCTCCTTGTTTTAGCTTAAAGCAGATGTTCATTCCCCCCTTAAACTCCAAAGATGTGAACATTTAGTTCTGTTCTGAAGCACTCTGAGTTCCTATCCCAAAACTGATTACTTTCACTCACTGATTGAAAAGCTACAGATAATTGCAACTGTGCATGTGTCCTTTTGCTGTGTGGACAAATACTGTTGTTGGAACAAACTAACCTTTAAACATTTTTCATCTGAATGGGTTAGTTTGCTCTTCTTATTTTCAGCTCCCTATTGCAGCAGGGAGACAACCCAGTTTACACATGACCTGCAGTAACACTGCTAAACAGTTTCACTCTGTACCTAATTTTGCATGCTTGTTGCAAGCAAGCAACAGAATTAAGACCATTCTTAGACACAGAATTTTAGTCACCTTAAAGCCATCTAAGGATCTTCCTAATTTGGTTGTGCTTCCATATTTATCTTTTTTTTTGCATAAATGGCCTTCTTGAAGGATATGACTGAACAGGATACTTTTCTCATGAAGATATTTAAAAATATCAGAGTCTGCGAGTTAAAATTAAAATAAACCCTGGAGAAATTGCCTCTTGCTTTAGTCTCATTGCTGTGGTATCTAAATATAGTCTGAAAAACAAATAAATGGATCCAGCCCATTTAAATCCTAGTTAAACTGGGACAGAGATCCTCAACACTGATCAAATTCCAGGCAGCAACCCAGCCTATGCAGGACTGCCTACCTCTGTGAAAGCTCCTTGAGTGCTTAATTGGGAGTACTTGTGCTCAAGAGGACATTGGTGCTTAAGGGAGTGTGCAAAGGCATTACAAGACCACAGGAAATGAAGGTAGCCTGGATCTGAAGTAGCTGAGTGTTTCCCATATGCCAGGTTAGACATCTAGAAGGTCAAGAGTGCCTTCAGGACTAAGGAACATTCTTAGGTGCCCAAACAAATCAGTCTCTCCATGGACTGCTTAAAACAGGTGAAGGGACATTGCTCTGTAAATCTTCAGGGGCTTAACTTCACTGACCCTACACAAAGAAAGTCCTTCTAGTGCCAAGTATCTAAAAGTTTAGTGATGCCATGCCTAATTAAGGCATTTAAATGAGGCAATTTGCATTCTACACAAAGCAATGTAGCATGTAGAATTCTTAACCTGACAATAACATACAATGCTTAAAATAAGCTCCTAAGGGAAAAGTGTCTAAAAACCTGAAAATAAAACAAAAAGGTGGGATAGAATGCAAATCAGCACTTTCATGTGATTGGATCCTGCTTATCCACTCCTCCTTTGCAACATAAACACTTCAATGAGAAATTAACACTTTCATCATGCTTCCCTCAGCCTTCTGGGACATTAGATTGCAACTTCCCATGCTGGAGAAGGAAGGTGGCAAAATAAATGGAAAGGAAGGGAAATAAATGTTATTCATGGCTTTTCTACAGACTTGTACACAATTTGTACTGGAGAACTACAAGTTTGCACAAGGTAGAATAGGATAGACTAACATGAGAACCTTTCTTTTGTTAACTGTGGCTGAACTTACTTGTCTGCATACCCAGAAAATATTACTATCATTATATGAAATATGCATAGTTAAGCAGAAGTTGGTGACAAATCCAAGTAGTACATGATGGATAACAAACTGACTGAAAGCAAACTGGCAGCAAGTTTTGCTGAATGGGAATGACCACCTGGGAAGAGGCTACAAATGGAATTCCGTGAAGGCTGGTCTGCACTTGCTTTGAACCAGAGAGTTAAAACAAAGATGTGAATGTAGAACGGTCAATGCAGTGGAGGACCAGAATATTTTACAAGTAATAGACAAGTTAGAAGACTGAAGGAACAGGAACGGGAACGGGATGAAGCCTGTACAAAACGCAGGGATGTGCACTTGGAAACATCTGTGGTAGAGCCTTGACTACTTGGTATCTGTAGGAAACAGTAGCAGAGGAGGAGCAAGACTAAGTGATTAAGTCAACTGTAGGATAACAATTTCACCATGGCACAATCACCAAACCTGCAAATGTTACCATGAGATGTACCACAAAACATATTTCCCTATGTGCCACAATAAAAGACACAGGTGAGACCCCAGCTGAAATACTGCATGTTTCTGGTGACTTCTCTTTCAGAAGAGATGAATCCAAAACGGAATTCCTGCAGCATTTATCTATATCCTGGCATGGTAACAATGCCTGAGGCCTTGTGATATGATATGGCACATGCAAATGCTATGTTCCATTCCTGGAACATATCATTTACACCCAGAAGGACTCCGAAGATGAATAAAGAGTCCCACTTACAACAGGAGTCTTGAAAGACCTTGGCTTTCCCAGTCTAGTAAAATGAAGGAACTTCATCAGCATAGACATCAGAGAGACAGAACTCCTGAAGCAAAAGCCAATGCAGACATTAATTAAGATAAGATGGTCATGAATACATTTAGGGTGAAAATCAGAAAAAGGTTTGTAATCATAAGAGCACAAAGGTCAGAAACGCTGAGAAAAATAACTGGAATGTCAGGAGGTTGAATTCATGATGTGGGAATAACAAAATTTGCTGCTGCATCTTATGACTCTTAAACCAATTGCAAATAGGTTGTTTCATCTTAAAATATGATGGAAGAGTTGAATGCATTCATAGCAGAAGATAAAGGCAAAGAGAACACTCACCTGAAACAGCCAAAATCATGATGCAGGCACAGGAATTACACTGGACAGTGGGATCCTCTGACTCAAGCAGATCCAGAATTGGCTCAAGTAAACCCATTTGGACAACTAATTCTTTGTCAACTATTCAAAAATTCAAGAAGAAATGGACAAATAAAAAAGGTGATTTTGTGGAAAGAATACATCATCTATTGTATTCTGGAGATCTACATTATGGTTATACAAAAGAGACCTAAGATGGAAACAGTCCCTAGCTGGGTTTGCTAACTCCCCTTCAGACACCTGAAAGAGTGTAACAGATGTTTGGAGGTTTTAGGCCAGAAGGTCCAAAATCAGGTTAATTTTGGCAAGAGCAACTCCAGCTTTCCAATAGGTTCACAATTTACCCAGCAACTCCCTCACTCTTTCTTTTTCTTCTGAGGTCTACACTTAAAATATTATTTTTTCTTTGTAAATAGTGACATGATATTATTTACAGCAAATCCTTAAAAAAGAAAGCAAAGAAAATGGCCGGCTTTGCTGAAGACTGACTCTATCTTCTGCTATTAGGGGACTGCAGGATGGAATACTTGTTGTGGCCCAGGTGACCAGGAGTGCAGTATTAGATGCAACAAGGACTCTGTTGATAAGGTGTGGCATGTTCATGCCCTGTCTATCCACATAAACTTTATTGGTAAATTTTTCTTCTGCATCTCCCAGATTCTATCTCAAATCCATTTTCCCCTTTAGTTTCAGAAGCAAGTGAATTATACTAAGCATTTAAACATTTTTTTTCTCTGCAAGCAGTTTAAGACTAAGATCCAGTTTATAAATAACCAGAAAACGAGCACTGTCTCGTACATAGAGTTTATTTCTATGAGCTATATCTGTTGTTTGAAGGGAAAAATGTCTGTAAATCCAAGAATGAGAATCCCACACTTGTCTAGGAATAATTTATCAGCCTTTGCACACAGGTCCGAGAACTCTTGCCAATTATATATTCTAGTTGGAGGAATCTGATATATCTTGGTGCCACTAGAAGCTACTAGCCACTGCCAAGCTAGTATCTTGCAGTCAGAATCAGACTCATACTTGTCCTATTAGGAAGACAAAAAAAGAAATCTAGATTTGTGTAGAAGTGCCCTCCTTCTGTCTAGTTTGGCTGAAGAGATACTTCACCTGAAGAGAGATGTGTCATTAATTACTCACTGTTTCCTTCCAGCAAGAAGTTGACAAGGGACAAGGAAGACATCTGCTGCACCTCCAGGTCAGCAGAACGTAGTAAGGCATAGAAGGGTTCCAGATGCTCCATGGGCAGGGGGATGTTCACTACAAGAATGAGAGGAAATATTTATGAGTCCCATTGTTCACCACAGTCACATTTTTCTCTTGATGGACTTAAGCCTCAGGTGTTCCCATAGACAGGCTGAGTGACATTCACCTTTATTAAAATTCCACTGTTACTAGCAAACAGGGCAAGTTTCCTGAAGAGGTTTTGAATGATCAAGTACTTCAAAAACATCATGGGATGGGAAGCAGTGTGCCTTGCTACCAAACAAGTCATTCTGCTCACAGCAGGTCCTTGTGTTGTGGCTACCTGCACTTTTTATCCAGCAAAATATGGGATAAAGCTACCATCCAAGTGACAGAACATTCTCTTTGAAGTAAAATTAAAATAAACAAATAAATAAATAAATTGCAACTTGCTTATTGCTAGTATTTTTACCTTTTTTGTAGAACCCAAACTCTTACTGGTATTTTATTTGGGATATCTAGGCTGACTCCAAACCATTAACAAACTACCTCAAGAGCCAAGCGCTCCCACAGAATAGTTGGAACAAAGAAGAATGTTTCCTTCATAAAGTTTCACTACAATCTGGCTTCTGGAGCTTTGTCCTCTTTTGTATATAAAACAAAATATTAACGATGGTCAGTATGTCCATTTCCTTCCACCATACTTTGACTGTATTGCTTTTAGGAGATTCAGTATACACTAAATACTTTGGGTACTGCTGACTTTCAGAGAAGTATAACAATTTCATAAATAACAATCTTTTATAATTATAAGAGAGATCTCCTTATAGCAAAACCCAGAACTGACTCTGCCTATGTGGCAATGACAGTTTTCCATCTTCCTTGGCAAAAAACATAACATGAAAGCAAAAAAAAAAAAAAGACTCAAAAGGAGTTTCACAATTTGAAATAATATTTTTATTCATAATTACATGAAAATTTTCTAATTCTTACTGAGATAACTTACTGTGCTGACTCATATGCAAGTAATAGAGGGCAGCCGACTGCTGTAAACCTGGGTTTTCTGAAAAGGATAAGGTCCTCAAGGCTTCCAGAGGGTCCTTTCCAAGTGGAGACATTTCAAAATCTAAAGATATAAAATGACAGCACAGGCTCTATTACCTCAGAAAAGGGTTAGTTTACAAAAAGAAATTAAAATTTACAGGCAACCAAACACATAAAGATTTTTGTACTGCCAAAACTCCATAAAGCCCAACTATCTTTATTCATGTTTCCATGAGCAGAAGCAATAGATGAACTGGGAATAACCTGCCCTTGGTAATGCCTCTTGTAAAGCTCATAAAGCTAGTGATTGGAAACAAGATAAATTATAACCTTTGGACATTTTCACGTTATCTAATATAAATGCAGGTGTTCTTGTTCTCCACAAAAATCTTAATTTTTTTCTGAATCTTTGTTAAAATACTGAACATGGTGTTCTTAGTCAAGGAAGAGTATATATTTCTAATTTTTTTTTGTACTTCTATATATCTAAGTATAGAAAGAGTATATATTTCTAATTTACCACATTTGAAGTCCACTGTGTTTCCTGTCTTGGGTAGTGAAATACAGGATTTAAAGGAATAGCAACATGGACTGCAAATGGGCTTGCCTCAGGCTCGAATTTCTATCATGAGTCTACCTGTTCTCAAATATGATAGCTCCCCTATGAATAAACCAGATGTTCAGCAACAGTCATCATGCAATAGCAGTCATGCATGACTTCTGTAAGTCACTGTATAATATAATATGTGGAATGGAGCAGCAGAGAGGAAAATTAAAGGGACATTGTACCAATGAACAGAGTTAAAAAGATAATGTATGATCAATTGACTGGTGGAGCACACAATTATAAGATATATTTTCAGGCAATAGATTAAAGCTGTGCATTAATGATTGAAATATCTCTATGAAAAATATCTAGCTACTTTACTTCCCATGAGATAAAGAAATGTGAGGGATTTGAGAGGAATGAGCTTTCATGCCTCAGTGGAAAATACAGCCAATATCTCAAGCCATTAGAAGATGCTGACATATTAAGATTAGGAACACCTACCCTCAGGATTAGGGAAGTGAGATTCACAGAACTGCTTCATATAAAGATCAAATTTTTTTATAATTAGTAATACACACAAAGGGAAGAACTTGCCTGTATGTGCAAGGTTTTAGAGGAAAAAAACTCAAGAAATCTCTTCATGTTGTTTAATTCTGTTGCTTTCACTAACTGAACCTGAATCTATCTGATTCTTCCACACATCTTTGGTTTTGTTTGGGAGAGAGATAAAGCTGAAACCACTCAGAATCTTCACTTGCGTAAAATATCAAAATTTGCTGCCCTGGCTAACAGATGAGTGGGATGATCAACCATGAAGTTGCTTCTTGCACCCAAATTGTCCAAACACTGTCTTTTTGCTTATTATATTTTATTCAAAACTAAGGCTTGTTCCCTCTTAGATTAAAATACACAGGACAGTGTTAAAGTAAGAGGGATGTGTCTTGGTTCTCTTTGTGAGGCTTCTCTACCTCCGTTTGTCTAGGCAGTGAGATTTGGCCACTCAAGAGAATTAACCTTGGTTCTGCTTCCCGGGTGCTGTATGTGTCCTATCCTAGACAGTGGGACCTCCCAGAAAACCCTCATTGTCATCTGTGTGCTGCCGTCAGAGAAGCTCTAGGCTTCCTGCTGCTGTACCCCAACTCCCACAGATCCAAGACAGATCAGACTTTTGAAGACTGATCTTAGAGAGGAATGGATCTCTCAAGAAAACACACAGTCTTTTCAGGGAGCACCAGTGGCTGCTACAAAGGGCCATTCTGGCCTCCCCTTCATTACATTTCATCCATCACCTGTGTGAGGATACTGCCCAGCCTCCTATAGAGTAAAGAGCATGCTAGCCTTTGGAAGAAAAAGTTCAGCCCTGGAAGATCTCACTGTATAACAAGCTGAAAGATCTGTCCCTATTTTGGATATGAACGTCAGGATTTAAACCAGTGCTAAAGGTGCAACAATCAGTGAACCTTATTGGCAGCACAGGACCCACAACATTCACTGGATAATGACACCTCAGCTAATACCAGCTGAGGCTAATTCACACATGTTCCCAATAACCAGAGTCACAGCAATTATTCCAAAGGTTGTTCCATGACAGATCATTTCAAACAGCATTAATCATGTCACACCAAGGAAAAATGTCTCTCCTGGTTTCCCTCTCAAGACTTTCATGTTCCCAAAAAGGCAAGTAAAGAAATAGTAGTTCCACACCCTTCATATAAACAAAAGTAGGAGACTAATGCAATTTTGTGTAATAGTTTTAGTCCAAAGCTGCTAAACATAAAGCCATATACCCAATTAGTTGTGAGACAAAGCAAAATCAAATGAGCAATGACCCCTTATCTTGAGATAAGGGCTGTCTTTAGATTAATACACCCATCCAACATGACTGCAGAAGTGAAATAAAACCCCAAGTTTTCCTATTGATGTTGTATCCTAAGACAGGACAAAGAGGACATCACAAACAGAAAAACAGAGGAATTAGGCAGATAATCTGTAAAGCAAAGGAGATGGATGAGGAGGTATGGATTTATTTTGATTCAAGCAGAATCCCATGAATGTGATTAAGCCTGATGTGTAAAACAGCCTGATGTGTTTGCACAAAAGCCAGTTGCTTGGAATCCTGAGAGCCCAACAATGCTTTTCCCAGGGTGACTTTGATCTTCCCCATGTATAGCCCAGACATTCCTAGCATAAGCCCCAGTGTTCAGCCAACACAGAGGTGCACAGCTGTGCACATCACAGTGTGATCTGCCCACTCACAGCTCAGCACCCAAATAACCTCCAGTCTTAGCAAAGCCCCTGTCCAGCTTTGTCAGCTCCTTTTGATTAGCTTAAAAAAGTAACTTTAATTTCTAGAAGGACTCACTTTTATGAAACACATTTACATGGGTTATGTATTAACAGTGGTGGCAGAGCAAGAGAATGATTGACCATTTCTACCTAGTCCAAGAGTTGCACCACTTGAGCCCTTGGTGTCCTGGACACAAAGAAAATGCTCTGTAGCTCTGCCATTTCCTCATCATCACCAAGCTGCTCAATGCCATGCCAGAGCAGATCAGCTAGCAATCTGCTTTCAATCCACAAAATCAATCCCCTTGCTCTTTCACAATCCTCTAGAAAAAGACAGGTCCTCTTACCTGTTTCAATATGCTGCAGAAACTCCTGTGCTGTCACCCTCTCATGAGGCTGTAGGATGGGCTTGTACAGCTGTCTGTTTTTAGAGCTGTTTTGCTTTAAGCAGGAGCACTTGCTTATCAGAGTTAAACATGCCTTGATGCCTTGCACCAAGTCAGAGGACATCCTCTGAACAAAGCCTATGAAGTCCCGCAGGAGCTGCATGCATCGTCCACATAGCTGACCCATTCTTGTTCCAACAGCAGCACAAAGCAAGAAGAAAAGGAAGGAGATGGAAACAAAAGTTTCTTCTCAATTTGTCCGCTTTTTGCACTAGCTTGCCTCCTCACTGTTTGTTCTTACAGATATTAACACCACACCATGAGCAGATGCGGTAAGGCAGACAAACTTCTGTGTCCAAAAAACTACATTTCATAAGGCTGCTTTCTGCAGATCTCCTAGAGTTTATAAATTATTATTTAAAAGGAGTGCACTGGAGACACACCTTCCTTTTGCTTGAAGGAAAACAAGATAACAACCTTAACATATTTCATAGCGAGTAAATGGAGTTTAGGTCATGGAGCATCCACCAAAGCCTGTATGAGGCTAGAAAAACTTTGGGATAATGGGGAATGCAACCTGTTTTTGTAAGGCAGCTTTCCACATGAAAGGTAGGCACCACCTTGTCTGCATTTATACAAGCTGCAGCTACCAATTGGAGAGAGGAAGATTAAAAAAAAAAAAAAAAGAGCAAGTGAACAGGTTTTTCCAGTTTTTGCTGAAGCACAGATCAGAACAAAGGAGGTGTTGGACAAACAACTCATAACTCATAACCCGAGACTTTGCAAATCAGCAAGAATAGAAAACTGGGGGGGGGGGGGGGGGGGGGGAAG
>VXBR01005913.1:1681374-1716045 GCA_013400215.1 Cisticola juncidis
AAGGAAAGGAGAAAAAACAAAAAAGACAGTGGCTAAACCAATTTAGCACTGTTTTCTTCCTGTCAAGGCAGTCCTGCTGAGTGGGCTGGATAAGTTAGCAATGGGAGGATGCAAAAATTATCTGCAGTTTTCAAGCAGAAAGAGGTAGTAAAAGGAAAATATTCAGTTCTCCTTTTGCCTAATTCACCAGTCTGGTGCACGTGCCCATCCTTGGCTGAAGAGTTTTACAAATGACCCTGGTTTAATTCTTGTAGCATGAGGTGATATTTGTAATATTTAGGATTCCAGTAAAAACTAGTTTGATTCATGGTCACCTTAGGGATCCTGTAGGTTTGGGTCAGCTGAAAGTTAATCACTTTTATTAACTTCTTATTCATAGATTTGATGGATTTATTCTAACTATTACATTTGATATATTTCTTAGTAAGTTTTGGCCTCTGTCCTTTAATAAATCTTTATTTTCTAAATAAATCATGTTTGAAAATCAACTCTTTGTTCTGCACCCATCTCCAAACACTCATGAGCAGACTCATCCAAATCCCTCTGGTCTGTCCAACAACTGCTGTTTTTTATCTTGACATGATTTGCTTAATCACAAATACCACTTGTCATAAATAAGCCTACCTACACTGGTAAACCAAAACATATGACACTTCTAATACATAATGCAATTCACTACAGAGAATTGGGACTTTGATTTTTCTGGCTACTTCCTGGAGCAGGTCTGCAAACCCACTGAATTCTGGTCTCAGTCTGGCTTCTTAAAATGTTATCAAAAGTGGGGCTAGTATGTCTATTTTCTCACCATGCTTTCTGGATCCTTTCAGTAGGGGTCTTCTAAAGAAGAGGAAACCCATGCGATTGCCAGGTCCTACTTCTGCCACCACTTGCTCTTCCCCTTTGCTCATCATCTTCCATCCTTCAACTTTCATCCTAAAAGCCTGTTTTTCATCACATGCTCCTCTGTCTTTTGCTCTGTTCTATCTAATAAACTGTAATGTTTAATTGTGAGGTCTTTAAAGATAACTGTAAAGGTAACTTGAACTGTACTGCACTGAGATGAGAAAACAACAGGACTGTTTCAATGAAACATTTGCTAGTAATGACTGCATTTCTGTAATGCTCTTACTAAACATTTCAAAATGTACTGTGTACACTAAAACAGCTTTCCAATGCATCTGTAAAGAAGATACTCCCAAAATGGTTTATAAACAAGTTTCAGAAGTGCCAAGCTCTTGCAACTCTGTTTTAGTTAATGAAGTGCATAAAACCTGAAAATTGGGCTACAATTTGCCTGAAGGCATAAAACTCAGGTGTCCTGATACATAATTTGATGACTCAGGCAATTGCTCTTTGATTTGAAACAACGAATTGAAAGCAAGTGTAGAAAGCTGGTTTGTGGATCTTCAAATATACTCTGAAATCACAACAGCTGCTATAAAGGTTGAAACTATAAATCAAATGTTTTTGATTGGTTTCATGACCTTGATAAGTTTCCTTATTAATTGAATAAAATGTCAGCTCAAGTTTGCAGAAGAGGAAAAAAAATAGCAGTACTGTAGTAATGTTAGACTATTTTTTCTTTTATTCTAGTACAGAACATGCTTCAAATAGTAAATGTCCCACACTCAACATGTTGATTTTTGTCTCCAAAGGGGAAAAAAATCCATTCCTTTTTACAGTGTTAAAAAAGCCTCTCCAAACCATTTCCATTCAGTTTGTGTGCAAAAGAGACTTCCAAGCAGTAACCTTACTGTGTGAAGATTGTTTGGAATTCTATATAAAATGCATTTGGATGTTTAAATCTATTTGCCAAAAAAACAGATGAATATTGTAGCTAAATAGTACTTTCAACAGAAAGCTTCCACTAGTCCAGCATTTAATCTGGCATATAGCTTCTCTGCAAATGACAGAAAATAGTGCTTTCAGGCACAGTCTCTTAAACACCTGACACTCACAGTAGGTTTGTTCTTTTTTGACTCAAAAATAGAAAATGTAGAAAATATCCATTTGCTTATGCAGCATGCCACTGCTTGAACTGCTTCTTTTAACAGAAATTCTTTCATCCAATTTGCAATGGTACATAACTTGATTGCTCAAAGGTTGACTGTCACTGGAGAGAAGTACACAAATACTCTTTCTACTCCTCTTTCATACCTAGGGACTCTTCATGCCCCCAAACACCCTCAGGCTCTGACATAAATATTACGGGGAAAAAAATCAATTTTATTTGAGGTATGGTAGTAAAAATTTAGCTCCTGGGTCTGGATTTTAAAAATACTGTTATCCCTGTGGTTTTAATCAATGGGAAAAGGATTTTTGCAAAGTGTAGGGGAGAGGCGGTGGTTGAGAACTTGTGCAGCCTTATTTGACTTGTGTGCAAGTCAAATAAGAAGATACTTAAATGCTTAAAAAGCAGTAAATTGAAAGAATATACTCACATTGCTCAAGAATCCAAAACTCTAAGAAATTGAACTAATTAAATTTTTATTTTATAATTTTTCCCGTGTAATTTTTTATTGCAACTTTGTGTTATACACATTTCTTTCATATTCGTCTCTCCCCTTCCTGTTCAAGAGTGAGGAAAGCACTGTACAATTTAGAAATATGTACGATAGCTGGTCATTGCTGCTTGTTTAGCACCAGATTTGATTCAGATGGTTGAGCTTCCCAAAGGCCTAGCAGGACTTCATAGTCCCCATACCTGCAGTTGAGGCCTCCTCGCTTGTACTAATTCAGTACTCTTTAAACTGGATCTGTGAAATTTTGTGACTATAAAATATCAACAGAAAACTATCAACAAATCAAAGTACTTAAGTTCTTGAAATGGACCTACCATTAACAGAATAATAGAATAAAATAAAGAAATTGAAAAAAAAATACTGGGAAAGCAGAACAACTGTAAACAATTGCAAACAATTGTAATTCTGAGCAACTTACATTGCCACTGAGCTCTTTAATTTGTATATATATATATATATATGAGTATATGTATACATATACACAATGTTACGAATTCAGGAGGAGTTCAGCTGAACATAAAAAGACTTCAGTCTTTCAAGCAGGGAGGAAGCCAGATGTGAGGACTTGATAGATCCAGATTTGTAAAAATCTGCCAGGGGTTACTTCATTGCATAGCTAGGCAGAGCTTTATGTGCATTCACTACAATTTCTGTGGAGTATTAAGAAAGCTGTTCTCACTGCATCTAATTCCTTGGCTGAGGTATTTGCCCATCCTCCTTCAGAGGGAGAGTGCCATCTACTGAAGCATTCCTTTACACAGCTCCCTTGAGCCTTGTCCCACTCACAGATTGACAAAATCAATTCAAAGGGCTTATAAAACTGAACAAGGTTTTAAAAGGAAAAGCAGCTGCTATAGATGTGAATCTCTGCTGTAAAGCACCAGCTGCACGAAAAGAACCAGGGCAAAGATGGTAAATACAACCACTGACTTGTGCAAGCTTGTGCTCCAGCTTTTGAAGAGATTAAAGACAACCTCACTCTGAGGTTTCTTCATTCCTAATAAATCTTTGGAACTGAGATTACATTACCATTTTGTAACTCTTACAAGTGGCATTCCTGGATCAGAGAATCCAATTTCACTGCTCACTATCATCTATGGACTTTCCTACCAATTCCTTTCTGTGTTAGTGCTTACAAGATTTACAACTACTCAGCTGACTTACTGAACAGCGAGAACACCTGGTAACAGTCACCCAGAGTCTGCCTTGGGCCAGTATTATTGTGCTGCTTGTCTTGAGCTTCATATTTCGTTGCAAATATTCTGGATTGCTGCTGTATTCAAATAAAGCAGCGGTTTATGTCACGCCAAGAGTTTCTGTCTCCTGTGATAATACTAAGCATATGAACTGAAATACTTTTGTTATTTTTATTGCTTTGTAGCAAAAGAGAGGACACTTTCTAAAACATGAAAGGCACCTCAACATGAGAGGTGCACATGTACTTTAGAGGTTTGAACAAATTGTATAAAAAAGATAAATTTTACAAGGTAAATTACCATGCAAAGTCATGGAGTCATGGGAGAGGGAAACCTGTGAGGTTGTGCTTCATGTCAATACCCTTAGAAAGCCACTGGTTTGATGTGTTTCAAAGCATAGGCTCCTGTCCTAATGCTTTTGCTACCAAGGGGCTACACTGAAGAATCACACAGCCCATAGCTCAAATATCACATTTGGCAAGACAAGGAGTGAACAAAACTTTGAAAGAACTTGCATTATTTACCATCAGGTAAATATATTTGAAAAAATTTACAATATATTTTCAAAAAGTTTTATATAATAGTTTGCTTTTTCCATCTGGATGCATAACATGTTGTCTTAAACACAATAGAGAACTGAAAGAGTATAAATCTATAAATCTTTCTGTCCCACTAAGATACATCCTACATATCTTATATTGGCTCATGTCCCACAAATCTTTGTTGGTGCCAGTGGGATTAAGTGCACCCTCACTAAGTTTTCCAGTAACACCAAGCTGAGAGGTGTGGTCAGCATGCTGGAGGGAAGGGATGCCATCCAGAGGGACCAGAACAGGCCTGAGGTGGGCCTGTATGAAACTCATGAAGTTCAACAGGGCCAATTGCAAGGTTCTGCACCTGGATCAGGACAATCCCAAGCACAAGCACAGGCTGGCAGAGAATGGATTGAGAGCAGCCCTGAGGAAAAGAACTCGGGGGTGCTGATGGATGAAAGGCAGGGCATGAGCCAGCAATGTGAGTTCACAGCACAGAGAGCAAATTGTGTTCTGGGCTGCATCCAAAGCAGTGTGGCCAGTAGGATAAGAGAGGGGATTCTGCCCCTCTGCTCTGCTCTGGTAAGACCCCGCCTGGAGTGCTGCATCCAGCACTGAGGCCCCAACACAACAAGGACGTGCACCTGTTCAAGGAAGCCCAGAGGACGAGAGGGCTGGAGCACCTCTCCTGTGCAGACAGGCTGAGAGAGCAGGGGTAGTTCACTCAGGAAAGGAGGGAGCTCTGAGGACATTGTACAGCAGCCTTTCGGTACCTATGGGGAGGGGGCTACAAGGGGGCCAGAGAGTGACTTTTTACAGGGGCATGTAGTGACAGGACACGGGGCAATGGCTTGAGGAAAGAGGGTAGATTTAATTTAGATATTATGAAGAAATTCTTACTGTGAGAGTGATGAGGCATGGGCACAGGTCACCCAGAGACGCTGAGGATGCACCAGCTGTGAGAGTGTTTAGGGCCAGATTGGTTGAGCAACCTAGTCTTGTGGAAGGTATCCCTGCATGAGCAATTCTCAGAACCATTAAATAGGTGTATTAAATGCAGCCAAATCTCAGTTCTCAAAATGTTATAGGCCCTGGCAGACTGTCTTCTCTCACTAAGGTGAGAGAACTAAGGTTCCTTACCATAGTTCAGTTTCTTCATTAATAGGGCCTTACTGTTGGTTACAGCAAAAGCTGTAGCACGTGCACTGCACTTGAGATACGTATCCATTATCCCTACCCCTGTAGAAAGGAAAACCTTAAAAGGAGAGAGGAATTTGTTTTCTCTCTAGGCCTGACTGTTCATCCATTAACCACAGTTTTTATTTCAGCATCAACTGCTCACTGTTCACTGCCTCCACACAAGGCTACATTTGGCAAAAAATTACCAGCTACAATAAATAGATCTAACCTGTGCATCACTTTCCCTACACACGGAACAGCAAACCAGCATTTGGCGATTATGTCTGTTTCTCATCTTCCGTGCCTTTTTCTTCCATCAGTTACTTTTGGCTGCCTCCCAGGCATTATCCCCAGAACTTACAAAACTCACCTTAAAATGGTGTATGTGTCCCTTCCTTTTTTTAACTTTTTTTTTGGTAGTGGGTTGTTTTATGTTTCTTGACTCAAAAATAATACAGTTGCCTTTTAAAAAATAAATCAGCTGTGTAAGATTCAAGACGCGTTAATTGTTCATCAATGCTCTCAAGAAAATGGTGTGATTCTTGGGGCTGAGAGTTGGACTCAAAATGGGCCATCCCAACTCAGAATACTCTCTGATTTTGTTAATTTGCACGACTTGGCCAGCGTACACACAACTCCGTGCATCAAAGGCCGCTCACTCGCAGCCCTCGGCGGCACCTTTTTGGTGGTACAGAAACCTCTCGGGCGCGCTTTACCCGACCGTGGCGCTGCTACATCGCTACCAAGGGACGGCCGCCCGCCTGCTGCAAAAGGTGCTGCAGTAAAGCGCCGCGGCACCGCCATCTCCCTGCCGATGCGCGGAGCACCGCCTGCCAATGCCGCTGGATGCCGAGCCGAGCCGCTGCCCGCGCCGCGCCGCGCTCCGCACACAGCCCTTCCCAGCCACTCCTGTGCATGGATGCGCACCCCGCCCACAGGTAGCCAGGCAACGGCCAGGGGCTCTGCGCTCTCGCCTCCCTTCGGGGAAGGAGAGGACACAAGGCAACAGCCTATAGCCGCAGCGCTGCGGGGAGAGCCGGGGGCCGCGGCGGGCGAGACACGGAGCCCCCGGGAGTGGGTCAGGGATAAGGCCCGGCGGGGGCGGGCGCCCGCCAGGCGCCATCTNGAGCGCGCGGTGCTCGCGCGCCGCGCCGTCCCGCCTTCCCCTGCCGCGTGACCTCGGCGCTCCGCAGCCATTATCCCGATTATCCCGATTATCCCGCGCCAGCCGACGGGAACGGGACGGGAACGGGCGGTCGCCGTCACCGCCCTGACGCGGGCCACCGCTTCCCGCAGGAGCCGGGCCGAGCCGCTGCCGTTCCCCCCTGCGCCCGGGAGAGCGAAGGTAGAAGGGGAAGGGGCGGTGGGAGGCGGCAGTAGAGCTGCCTTGGAGCTGTTCCGCGGCTCCTGGAAACCTGGCGGGATGGGGGTGTAGGGGTGTGTGCGGAATGGGCGGCAGGCCGGCCCCGTTGGGCTTCCGCCCCGGCTGCGCGGCCTTTTGCTCTGGGCCTCCCTGAGGGAGGCAGGAAGGCCCCAGGGGATGTGGCTGTACAACGCTGGTTACGGGAATATTAAATTTCCCTGTTAGCCTGGTGGGTGTGACACTGACGAGGGAAACGGTGCCGGAGAGAAAGGATGCTTCCACGTATTGGATCAGCCTTCACGGTCGTTGGAGGAAGTTCCCTTCGGGCATGGCTGTGGTTTAGGCGCTTGTGCCTGAAGTTCCCCACGCCTCCCTGCGCCTTTCCTGCCCTGATTGCAGATGCCCGCAAAACCCCGTGAGAGGGACCGCAGTGGGTTTTATACCCCTTGCTGAAAAGGGACTATTGTGTTCCCAGTCTTGATTTATACTGTACTATGCAACCATTGCAAGATGATCCCCGTTATTTCCCCTTTGCTTTGTAATACCCCTACTTTTTGCTTTTAATTCTATGAAAAATAGATTCTCGTTTTGTGTGTCATGTTGATCCTGTACGAAGTCAATACAACCCATCACTTGTTTATCTCGGAGATCAAAGTTTTGTCCTCAAAGGAGCAGTTAAATTTTACTACAGAAAGACGTGAGGGCATGCAAAACAAAGGTGCTCCTGACTCTGCGAGGAGTCACTGCTTAAGCGATTCAAATGTATAAAAATACTACTTACAGTAGTTGTTCTTGGTGTGGGAGGGATTAGTTAAACAGCGTGGAGTTGGAGGAAAATGCTGTCTAGCTGCTTTTCTCCTTCCTCCTCCTCGTCCTCCGCTCTGATAACCATGTTGCTTTGGACAAAAGTGGGGAAAATGAGGATGGGGTAAAGGCTCTGGCACTGAGGTGCATCTTGTGGCAGGGAGAGTAAGACTTGCATCCTCCTACTCGTCGCTTTTGATACTGAATGATAGACTGTGCTGAATGGCTAGATGAGGTTTGGTGTGTTACATATATTGGTGCTGGGAGCTGGAGTGCCTCTCCTGAGCAAGGCATTAGTGGGCAAGCCTGTGTGGAGCAACTTCTCAGGTGAGGGCTGTGGCTGAGAGAATCCAGCGGGCAGGAGGTAGGAGCACTTACCGTGAAGAAGGACCTGTTCACGTTGAGAGTGCAGAAAACTTGAAGTGGTCTTAGGAATCTAGAAAAAAATCAGCAGGGAGCTGTTTGGAGCTGGGGTGCAGATATTTGGATGGATTATATTCAGGCTGGTTGTCAGGGAGAGATAGTGCTGTAGGGATTTGTGGAATGCCAAAGAACATTTGGGGTTTGTTCACAGGTAGTGGAGGTAGGTGAAGAAAGCTACTGAAGAAAGTGCTCTGCTTGTCTGTGTGAGTTTCTCCCAAAGGTATTCCGAAAAACGCGTTGCTTGCTTGCTCATTGTGCTGGCACTGGCCTCGTGCAGCTTTGTGGTAAATGGGATCTGGGAGGTGATGTCCTGAGAAGGCAGCTTTTGTCCCGAGCAGTTTTCTTACGGATCACTGCCGCAGCCCACCAAGCACCTCTGAGGGTGTCAGTCTTGGAACAAATGAGGGCGGGAAGATTGCCTTTTCTGCAGCAGCAATTCGTGTAGTTCATAGCAGACATTGGGGAAATCACGGTGTAAGGGCGTATGAAAACACGGTGTGTAAAACACAGGCACAAAAATAACAAAGGCTGTCCAAAATAGTATGTGGCCAAAAGCATGCTGATTCCTTTTTGTGTATGGACACGTTTCTCAGTCACTTGGGTTTCTTTGTTTTTTTTTAGTTAGAGGAGAAACATGATTTTCTTTGCCAATAGTATTACATAAAAGACAGCTAACAATCATATGACGGTTTTGCAGAGGTGATTTTTGCTGTTACTAGGATGCTGGGTTTTGACTTAATATACAAATACTTTGTGCTGTTTTCTTTATAGAAATTAATGAAATGGGGGAAAAAAGGCCTTTGTATGTTTTACTCTTTCCATTACATTTCCAGCATACAAAATGGGGGAAATAATGCTTCCCATCTTTAATTTGTACATAACAAGATAGTTTGGGCAAATTTGCCATGGAATTTTAGTATTTGTAGGAGTCAAGTCACCAATGATCCAAGTAGGATGAGTTTAAGTGACTATGAAATGCATTCTATTCTTATGTGTGATGTGCCACTGCTACAATTGTGGACGTTAAAAACAAAAAGGAGGGGGTAGGTAGAGAGTGGATAAGGAAGCACAGCAGATATGTAAGCACTAATAGGTGACTTACAGTGTTGCCTCATTAAGACTGATTATTTTATTTCGGTGGGTGTATTATGAAAAACTATTACAAATTCTGTGGAATTTTGTGAAGACTGTCCTATCCCCTTTTGTGTTGTCATGGTTGTATAATCGTCCCGTCTTTTGAAGCCTGAATCTCTGAATGAAAACACATTTTGGCAACAGCCTGCAAATTACTTAAACAAGATTTTGATTTAAATCTACCTGACAACTCTCAAGTAATGTTTAAGCAAGAGAAATACAGACTGCTAAATAGCTATAAGCGAAGGGTAGCTAAAATAATGGCTCTAAGAGGAAACAATGTTTTGCTAGTATAAGTAGATATTACTGTCTTAAAATGTCTTAAACTTATATGTGATGTATAACTTGTAAATCGGTTTAAGAGATGTGTTTAATCTACAGTCTGTGTACTCTTGAGAAAACTCCAACATCAGCGGCGTAGTGGAGACTCCTAAAAATACTGTATAAAAGGAATTGGATACCATTTTCCTCATCCTTTTAATTTTTTTATTAAACATAGCAAATGCTGACAGTGTCAGTTACTTCCTTCTTACTGTGTTGCTTGTGGTGGGATAAGCCTGATTGTGTTCTGTATCTTGTTTTTGCTTGATGGGTGCACTTGCTGGCCAAGATTGATCGAATACACCCAAAGATCCTGTTGTGTCCTTTGTTAAACTTTTCTGAATGTGATTCAATAACTGAAAGATGGTGGACTGGCCAATTCTCGGAAAGCGTTATGGTTTCTGTGTTAAGTCTTGGTTGTTGTTTGGGTGTGTTTGGTTTAACTATTTTGACTTCCTATGTGTGTGTTTATTTTGGTGGGATTTTTTTGTTTGTTTGTTTATGGGAGTTTTTTTGGTGTTTTGTTGTTTTATTTTTAAGGCTGCTTGCAAGTACTATTGAAAAGCTTAAATGCCACCAAGTTTGTTGCTTCTGGAGGTTATGCCAAGCTGTTTTCAGGGAAGCTTTAAGTTTGTGGTGCTGCCAAAAGAAGCAGTCCTGCCCAGCTGCTATTATAATTTCCCTGTGTTGGCCCAAGTGTTTGTGGGCTGTGTAATGAACCATATTAAAAAAGAAAAGTTGTATTGAAAGTGATCCAGTATGTGGGTGCAGAAATACTTAGAATGGCATAGGAGAGATCTGGAATGTGAGGAAACACAGGGTAGGAGGGATGGGACTGTTTCTTTAAACTAGCAGAGCCACCTTATTCTGTGGAGCTGCAGCAGCTGCCTTTGTAGAATCCAGATTTTTTTTAACCTGGCAGTGAAATGGTTGAGAGCCAGGCATCTCCTTTCAATTGCTTAGGATGGAAAGTGAAGGATAAAGAAGCTTGAGGGGAAGTGTGGATTACAGCCCTGGTGTTTCAGACACACACCATGTTCCTAGCAGTCATGGTCCTCTTTTAAAAATGCTGAGTGATAGTAGTGACACCTTGTGTCACATTGTTGATGCACACCTTTGGCTGAGTGTGGGTCTCTTCTGAGAGAGCAACAAATGGTGCTTGGGACCTCTTTTTCATTGCCCTTTACTGTGCCCAAACTTGACCTGGTGTGGCCGCTCCAGCCTGGCCGAGAGCAGGAAGAGGCTGTGGCTGATTTCATTTGCTGCTGTGAACCAGGATGTTGTAGCTGTGGTGCTCTGAGGAGTGGGTGCTTTGTCTGTGAAGGTTTGCACCATGTAGGAGCTGACTGTCACAGCTGTTTTCCACCATATTCCTGGTACTACTAGAGTTCTTTTCTAAATGAGCTTTAATAAAGGTTCTAATAAAATAATAATAATATATATAAGAAAAGGTTTATAATAAAAAAAACTTCAATAAAATTTTAGATTCTTGCATATTGTGAGAATGTTTACACAGACCAAAGAAACCTCAGCTATGTAGTCTTTTCACTTCTGTTCCTAACTATGAGTGTTGTTTGGAAAAGTGAGCCTTGTGTGTTAAGGTTTTACCTATTGCAATTAAATGGAAACAAAAGCTGCAAGTAGTTAAATGTGTTTTATTCAGTAGTTAAGGTTTTTTAATTCAATGTTCTTTTAAAAAAAAAGCCATTATATCTGTACTCTTCTTTAAAAACTTAAATGAGAAAAGGGTTGCAGATATGTTTTAGATGCCAGGATGTGGTATAGCTAATGTATTGTTTAGACCAAGAGAAGTGTGCCTACTTTTCACCTTTGTCAGTTGCTAGAAAAGATTTCTAAGACTGCAGAACTGACTACCCAGAGTTTGGGTTATGGTAATTTAAGATTTTGTCTTCTACATGGAGGTTTTAAAAGTGAAGTAACTATCTTGTTCTATATCCCCATGACCTAAAGACTTGTCTAAATTAGGATTTGGGATTCTAGCTAACACCAGTTTAAGTCAGAAATATAGTTTATTTAAGTATTCATTTAAAATCTCAGCCTGAACTTGTAGTTTGTATTGCTTTTTCTGTGCTAGACTTCTGAATGCCTTCGTTACCCTTTACTGGCTAATACCATCTCGCCTTTTGTCTAGACAAAATCTGAAATGGTCCGATACACTACTGTGCTCCTTCGGAGACTCATGCTTGCTGATGATGAGAAGTAAAAACTTAATCTTAATAAAGCATATATTTTGTAGAAATTGGAAATATCTTGGTCACTACTAGTGAATGGTAAGTGGATTTTTGAAAGCAGTGTTTATGAACACAAATGCTACATTTCTTCTTTTAGATGAAGAAAATACTTATGAACAAGTGTGGAAGTGTCCTTTAGGAGCAATCAATGTCTTATGCCTTTGGATTTAATAATTGAATTGTTGGGCTGCAGTATTTCTGGAGATCCAGAAATTCTATAGTGAACTGGGATAGAATTCCTGTTTTGTTGCTTGAGTGGAGTTGAAAAGTGTGTGTGCCTAATGTTGAGTCACACTACAAATGTTCATAGTCTTAAGACTTGGAGGTAATTGAAAACTGAGGCCAGTGAAAAAAGCATACATTTGAGCTGGGTTTGTTATGACAGTTACATTTCCTTTCTGCACAACTGTAAAAGAGCTAGTTCTTGAAGATGTTTGCTCTCAAGGTGAAATCATATATGTATGCATTTTAAACAAGAAGTTATACTAGAGTAATACTTCTGTAAATATTGCAAGAGAAACCTAAAGATAAAACTTTCACTTTTGGCCTGGTTCTCATCCCCATATTTTTTACTAATGAAGTAGCTCTAGTGAAGTGCAGAGATGTGGTGCTAGAGCTCAAACGGGTCTAACAGTTCTCTGCTGTCCTTTTTGCCTGCCCGTTTCTGGCTGCATGCTGTTACTTGCCCCATAACCCAGCTCAGTTTGGCCTTTCATTGAGCCACTTGGATAACCTAGTTAAATGAAAGTGGTTTCTAGGTATCGAGAGCTGGTCACTGGAGGACCTGAAGGCTTTCAGGCTGGTGTGAAGGTGAGGATAATGTGTTACACAACCGTGTCACCAGGGCTGAGCAAGGAGTGGTCACACGTGGAAAGGGAGTAGGATTTTCCACTTTGCAGTGGCTGGCTCTTGAGCTGCTCCAGTCTTAGTGTGCAGCATCACCGAGTCCAAGAGTGAATTTGCTATTTCTTATGTGTTGTCTTTTCATGAGAAATAGCTTAAAGTTTGAACCCATTTAAGCAAAAAGGTGCTGCCTTTTAGCAAATGTTCATGTCTTTGACAGTCTCACTTTTTGTTCTATAGGGATCAGTATTGCTGAAAGCACAAATACAGTTTTGAAATAATTTCTTCATTGTCACCAACTAGCAGTTTGAGGTAAGTCTAGCTCAAGTCCTTTCTAAATATTCTGGTTGAACTCAGCTAGCAAAAATTAAATCTTCTTTTGCTTTCCTAATTTTTATGCTTGCAGTAAGAAGCTACAGTATATAAAACTGTCTTGTAAAGGTCAACTACTTGTCATACATAGAATGCAAATAATTTAAAGCTGAAATTGAGTTACATTATAAACATTAGGCATCTGATGTTTGGTTTGATAATTACGTGTAACAGAAGAAAACCCATCATGTTTTGTTTTCTGTCACTCTTGGAAAATTGGCATTCCTTAACCAGTTCTAAAGGTCTAAATTTGTGTTGCTCGTGAGTATTGATCCTAAGAGATTACAAACCATTTTCTGTAAGTTTAATTGAACTCGATGAATTGGAAAATATCTCCAGAATATAAGTTTTGCAAATTTGCTTTTTAGTGGAAGCCAGTAAAAAAGAACATTGAACATACTCTTCTTCGCCAATGTAAATAGCTTTTTCTGAAATACATGGAAGGCTGGTTTAAGTTCAGTTTTTGCTGAGCTAGTTTCAGGTGAGGTTACATCTCTTAGGCCATGCAGACTCTTGTGGGGAAAATCACGTGGGGCACGAGGAAACAGTTGATCGGAGAAAAATTGGTCTGCTTTCTCTTTTGGGTTCTCTTAGATGTGTCTAAAGTCTCCGTAATTTTGTTAACTTCAAATTAAACTGTAATCTTGTTTTTGTCTTTACATAATTGAAGTACCACCCAGGTAACAAGAAAGATTAGATTATATAAGACAGAAGGTGCTTGCTGTGTTGAGCTAGTATTTTTGATCAGTAACTTTAAGCTTTAAGCCTGTTTGCAATACCAGAGGTAAATGTTTGGTTTTTTCCATTTCTGTTTTAATTATTATTAAGCAATGATAACTGAGCATTCAAAGGCCTGAAATGTGTAGTTATTTGTTCATAGCTTGTATTCAGGTTGTCTAATGTGACACTTTTTTTTTTTTTTTTTTTTTAAAGCTGGGCAATTTCAAAAGAAAATGGTAATGGGTCAAAGTTTTTATTAATTAAATTGGGGATTTTTAGCCACTGATCCGAAAAGGAAAAGGTGTGTATTTTTTTATGGTTAGCACTAATTCTAAATATCTATTATGACTGTATGTAAGAAGAAATGATAGTTTGTTATTAATTACTTTCTTTTAGCTCTCATTGATTTATAATCAGTTGTAGTTTTCATAGCTTAATTAGTGCTGAAGTGTGCTGAATCTTGTTGCAAACCATATTGTTTAACTAATTGTTAAAATCTTTTAAGTTGGCCATGCATTTTACATGAAGGATAAAAAGCAAAAATAATCTAAAAAGATGCAGGATGGGCATCTTGAGCATGGAAATTCGGATCAGAGCTATGAGCTTTAGTACATGTGGTTAAGAGAAATAATACCTGTGGGGCAAACTAGCAACTGCTGGACCAAATACTTCAGGGCTTTTCCTCTGCTTGTGCAATAGGTGCATTATAGAGGACTGTGAACTCCTCCTAGAGAAGGAACAGTGCATTGGAAGTGCAAGGGAACTATAAACTACACAATAGCTAGAATTTTGTTACCATATTTTAAGATGTCCAGAGTTGTATTATTCTTGCTTTTATAATTTGCAGAAATGTTTCATTTTCTGCTGCTTCCTCACTCCTGCAGAATCTGTATGCAGTTGAATCTCGAAAAAAACTTTTTACTGTTACACGTCATGTTTTCAGAGAAAGTGTGCACTGCAGCAATGTTAAATTCTTTAAAATGTGGTTCAACTTTTAATTTACAAATAAATGTATTTACACTGTTTCCAAAGCTCTTTTGTTTAGCAAATGCTATACTACTTTCTAATAGTGTCATTTTAGTAGATGAAAATATTGTTTATTTATATCATTTACATGGATACTAAATGGTTGCTTCCTTTTTTCCCCCTCCTCTCATTGCTTTTCCTTTTGGGAAGGAGTAGATCTACTGGCAAAAATGGGTCGATCTAATTCTAGATCACATTCGTCAAGATCAAAGTCCAGATCTCAGTCCAGCTCTAGGTCAAGATCCAGATCACATTCAAGAAAAAAGAGATACAGGTAAGTTGATGTCTTACTGTGTGAAAAGGTGATTTTGAAGTTTTTGTCTGGAAGATGTTTTTCACTTGCATGATACTGTGGCAGAAGTGAGCCTGGATTCTGTTTCATTTTAGGCAGTAGGTAAACTATGTATTGAGTGTAACTTCTGTTTAATTTTTTTCCCCTTTTCCTGTATCTCAAGATAACTTCAGAATGCTAATGGTTCTTTATGATTTCTGGCCCATCTGATTCTTCCCTTCCTCTTGACATGTTGTTTTCTTCATCCAGTCTCTTTCCCTGTAATTTGTTGTTTCTTATTAAGCTTTTCATATCTGAAGTAACTTAAGGCTTCAGTAGATAAGCTTTGCTGTATCTTGTCTTCTCAGTTGCCTCCACTGTTTTCCTCGTCTTACTTACTAGTGGACATTACCATCTCCCATAAAAGAAGTGGGTCAGTTGAATGTTTACTGCCCCTGCTGCTGCCATCCACAGGCTGGCATATTAAACTGGGGATCATGTCACTCCCTGTTCCCCGCTGTGAACTTCGGTGGCTGAGAAATTGAATGCCATATTCCAGAGAGTTGATAATCACTAATCAAATGGCTGGGGAGGCCATTGAGGTTGATAGTGTCTTCATCATGTGACTGTAACAGCAAGTTTCACAGTCCTTAGCAGTATAGATGTGTTTTTATAATTATTATATTACAGAAATAATAAATAGATTGTAGATGTTACTTTAAGACTGGGCATTTGTGTCCTTTACCATTCTGACTGCATTTTAAGAAATACAGCATTTTGTGTCAAGGCACTTTAAAAAAAAAAATTCAATTTTTCCAGTTGTTAAATATTAATGCTTGTTTTTAAATTTTAGTTCTAGGTCTCGGTCAAGGACATATTCCCGATCTCGGAGCAGAGATCGCATTTATTCTAGAGATTATCGCAGAGATTACAGAAATAATAGAGGAATGAGACGTCCCTATGGTTACAGAGGAAGAGGTAGAGGGTATTATCAAGGAGGAGGTGGTAGATACCATCGTGGAGGTTATAGGCCTGTCTGGAACCGAAGACACTCCAGAAGCCCTAGGCGTGGCCGCTCACGTTCCAGAAGTCCAAAACGAAGGTCTGTGTCTTCCCAGAGATCCCGGAGCAGGTCTCGTCGATCTTACAGATCTTCCAGGTCCCCAAGGTCCTCTTCATCTCGTTCTTCATCCCCATACAGCAAATCACCTGTCTCTTCCAAAAGACGTGCATCTCTGGAAAAGCAGGCAAAGAAAACTGAGGGGGCTCCTTTGCAAGACAGTCCCTTGAAAAATAAGTCACAAGATGAACAGAAAGATACATTTGAACATGACCCGTCAGAGTCTCTTGACGATTTCAACAAATCATCAGCAGCTTCTGGCGACATTTGGCCTGGCCTTTCAGCTTATGATAACAGTCCAAGGTCACCTCATAGTCCTTCTATTGCCACCCCACCTAGTCAGAGTTCATCTTGCTCTGATGCCCCTCTGCTTAGCACAGCCCACTCAGCAAAGGACACACCTCAGCATTCCCATTCCATTCAGCATAGTCCTGAGAGATCTGGCTCTGGTTCTCTTGGAAATGGTTCTAGCCGCTATAGTCCTTCTCAGAATAGCCCATTGCATCATATCCCTTCGAGGAGAAGCCCTGCAAAGACAATCCCATCACAGAGTGCCCCCCGTGAGGAGGCTCGAGTGCGGTCATTTTATCCTGAGGGTGGTGAACAGGAAACTGCAAAAGGTGGAAAGTTTATGAAAAGGTAAGAACCAAGTTATAAGCCTACTGCTGCCTCTTAAAAATGTTGTTAGAGTTTCGTCAAGATCATCACTGTTACCTTGGAAAATCCCTTATGGAACGTTAGTAATACTAGTGTGGTTGGAATTGAGCTTGAAAGATAGATATGCCTTTTCCTGCTAGGGTGCTTCAAGGCTTGGAATGTTGGTTAGTAGAGATAGGGACATGTATCCTTGAGGAAGAATTGGTTTGTGCTTTTCCTCTATGGTTTATTTTCTTGTACTCCATTTTTTACTATTAAGAAAAATCTTACTTGAAATAGTGCATCAGACTTGGTGGCTTGATATGATAGTGAACTCTGTTCAGGTATTTCAAAATTTTAATGCTTTGTGTAGTTTGAAACACCAATATTCTGGAGGTCTAATAATTTTGATATTGTTCAATAATTTCTTTATGCTGACATAAACAGCATCAATTGTTGATCGTGTGGTGCAATATGAAAACTTTGATGTCTTGAATTGCATTGCTTATCAAAGAGGGTAGGTGTTGGTATTCTAGGAATATAATGCGATTGATGTGAAGGAAGTTCACTGTTCCAATAAATGTAAAATTCTTCAATTTGTTCTTAAAAAGTTTGACATAGTAATTTTTTGAAAGTTGTAAAAATCTTCCTGGCATTAGACTGTTCCTTTCTAATGTGACTGATGTTTCAGTGGATTTCTTACAAAACGAGTTAGAAAAGTTGTGACTATGCTATATAGGCTTGATTATAGGCTTTTAAATTAATTAGTCTGTCTAGTGATTTATTATGTAAAAAAATTACTGCTTAGGAGCTCAAAAATACAACTTGTCTTGGATTAGATGTTTTGGAGTTGGTGAACGCATTAGAGCCTGTGTGAACATGGCATGCAGATAAGGCAGTGGCTGAAATAATTGGTTAGTGTGTTTCTGTGTTTAGGAGAGCTGCCTTCTAAAGACTCCCTGCTTGTACACAATATAGTGAATGCACTAAGCCTGTGCCAGGTTGTGGAATTACATTAGTAATGTGCAGGATCTTGAAAAGAAATCACTTTTTTTAATGCTACTATTTCAACTCTTTCAGTAAAAGAAGTGCAAAATGAATTGCGATCTGAGTTTTCAAACCATGTGAATTTCATGGAAAAAATTGCTAGTGTAAGAGGATGTGAAACTGAGTATTGATTAATAAAACAAGCAAGTAAATTTCTAGGCATTCTACAGAAAGGCATTATATTCTTTAGATGCCTCCTTCAGTGCCTAAATGACAGCAGATACAGTGTTAATGGTGCACCAGGCATTGCATGCTAAAGTTAATTGCTTGGAGGAATGTATTTTCATCTTCTTCTTGGTGTGGAATTGACACGAAACAGGAATGCAAGTGAACTGGAATGAATGCAATCCAGAGTTACCAGTTTCTTCTTTGCTATCCACAGGTACACAGATGAAGAGTCTAGAGTTTACCTGCTTGATAGGGGTAATACCAGGGAGAAGGAGGCCCAGAAGGAGAGAGGATCAGAAAAAGGGAGGACAGAGGGAGAAAGGGAATGGGAGGAACAGGAAACGTTAGATTTTTTCATTGATAAAGAGACTGGGAAGGAAAAGTTTAATGACTCTGAAGGGGAGGACACAGAGGAGACAGAGGATTACAGACAGTTCAGAAAATCTGTCCTGGCAGATCAGGGTAAAAATTTTCCTACTGCATCTCACCGGAATGCTGAGGAGGAAGGAACCAAATACAAATCTAAAATATCAATCAAGGGCAATAGAGAGAGCGATGGATTTAGAGATGAGAAAAGTTATAAGCTTAAAGAGACTGGCTATGTAGTGGAAAGGCCTAGTGCAACAAAAGATAAGCACAAGGAAGAAGACAAGAGTTCTGAGAGACTAATGATGAAGAAAGAAACTCAGTCACCTGAGCAGGTAAAGTCTGAAAAGCTCAAAGAACTCTTTGATTACAGTCCTCCTCTACACAAGAATCTGGATGCGAGAGAAAAATCCACCTTCAGAGAGGAGAGCCCCCTTAGGATCAAAATGATAGCCAGTGACTCCCATCGTCCTGAAGTTAAACTCAAAATGGCTCCGGTACCTCTTGATGATTCCAATAGGTAAATTATTCCACTTTACAGTGTGGTTCTCCACCTGCCTGCAGCGTTGTTCATATTTATTTAAACTAGTGGTTTCTTTTTGTGTGTCTCTTTTGTTCTTGATGCATTTTAGACCCGCTTCCTTGACTAAAGACAGGCTGCTTGCTAGCACACTTGTCCATTCCGTCAAGAAGGAGCAAGAGTTCCGATCCATCTTTGACCACATTAAGTTGCCACAGGCCAGCAAAAGCACATCAGAGTCATTTATTCAGCACATTGTGTCCTTGGTTCACCATGTCAAAGGTATGTATTTAGTTTGTTGTACCAGATATGTGTCTGGCAAGTTCATTTAAGCCTATTTGCTCTTTCTAGTGCAGGAGGATTTCAGGCTTCTTCTAATGTTGTGATTTAACCAGATTTTCTTCCTGTTGAGGTATGCATGAAAATAATTAGAAAAATAATAGCCACACAAGCTAGGACAAAAAACCCACAAGCATGTGGAGTATAATAGCAGGTATTCTATGTTTCTGGATAAATTTTTGAGTTTAGGTAGCAGGGAAAGTTTGAATTTCTGCAGTGTAGTTTAAACATATTTCACTGGTCAGTTTTTCTAATTTTATTTTAATGAGTCTAACATACAATTTTATATTAAATGTTGCAATGTGGGTTGACAGATGTCTTTGGACTGTAAATAGAGTGGCATTTCTTTTGGAGCACCCTAGAGGTGTTTTCCAGATTCTTATTAATAGAATTGGTTTTTTTTCTCAGTAAGGTTTAAGAAAAATTGTATTTTAAAAGGTAGTCAAGTTCATGGTGATAATACGTTTTTATTCCTATGTGACAATATTTTCAGGAATTTCAGTTATAGAAACTTGGCAATGGCTAAATAAACCTCCATTAAATGAGTTGTACACTAATTATTTTCTGATATAGCAGTAGTGGTTGTTTTCTATAAACACCAAGAACCTTCAACAAACCAAGCACAACAAAAGTCCTCCCCCAAAATCACTGAAATCCAAACCTAAACCATCAAAGTAGATATATATCACTTAGGTCATATATCCTCTTAAGTTTTTTGATGGGGAACTAGATAATTCCTAAAATCCCCTGGGGATGTCTGGAGTGTTATTTAAATGCTTTTTTCCTATAGCATTTGCTTTATTTCACTGGACTGTTGTCTTGCTGTTGTGTTAAATGTAACTGAGATAATACACAGCTGATGAAAGTAATTTACTGTATCATCACAGTAAAGGGAAAAGTGGAAATGCTTTATTAGGTATCAGTTTCAATGAACCTGTCTGTAAGCATTGTTTTTAAGATTTATTATCTTATAAAATTGCTGAGATTTTTGTGCTAGAAATACGTGCTGAAGTTCAGTTAAAAAATATCATTTTGTTGACATAATTCAGATTACTAAAGCCAAATTATTTCCTTCATATTGAATTGCTTACAAAGTAATAGTCAACAATAATAGAATGATGATGTATTAGTTAAAAAAAAATATTGGGATACCTGTTTAGTGTATAACAATTTGTTGTGAACGTATCTATTTATTGATATGTAAAGAAATGTAAGACTCAATCCAGTGAGAGCTTCTGTAAATTTTTGCTTATGTGGTTCATATGTAAGTGTAGGTGAAAATAACATTTGCGTAACTCTCACATGTTGATCACAGAATAGACTTTTCTTGTAAATTTTTGTATGTTGAATATCTGATAAATTTAACAGCCTGTCAAGTCAAGTAACTAGAATATGTACTGTTATGGTTGTTTTTGAAAGCAGAACATCTCTTTAAGTTTCAGATTTACTGTGGTCTGTGATCAGAATTTTTGTAATTTTTTTGACAATCTGAAGTTATGTTCATTATTGGTATGATGCGACCAGTCTGAACAGCTCTTTATTAATGTAGAGCTGAAAATGCCCAGTGATGTTTTCTTTTTCATTGTAACTAGGTCCTGGAATGTGTTTTGAAATGGCAAAATCCATGTTACAAAAGTAAAATAGCTGTTGAAAGATACAGATGCCAAACAGGCAAAGTTGAACCTTCTGTCTTCCTGGCAAAAATGGCATAAAAACAGAATTACTAGCTCAAATTCCTGTGTTTGATGGAATTATGATTGAGGCACTACCCTTGTAGTGGCCGTTTCAAGTTTTAATGGTTGGTTATGAGACAAATGCTGGATGCTGGGCGGTAAGTTGATACAGATGTATGTTGACCTGTTAAGCAGATAGCTTGCTTCATATGTAACATTTCATAGCTCATGACTTTATGTATTTCTATATTACATTTAAACACATTTGTTGAGCTGGTTTGAAATCTGAGTTTTAATGTGGGTAATTTAATTGTCTCTGAAGGAAGGAGAAGATTTGTCAGAGAAATTGTCAAGTTTGCCAAGATGCCAGATGCTTAAATGAATTTATTTATGCATAGGTGTGTTAACTGTATCGTTTATCATCATCCAGTCAAGAAATTGTATTCCTTTCAGAAAACACTTGTTAGGTCATTCGTGTAGTTATTGAAGCGTACATTACTTAAATGCTTTCACTAATTCTTATTTTAAGTTAAAGATGAAATGAATGGTAAAGTGTACTTGCTGCAACTATTCATGACTCAAAAGTAATTTCACTTTATCTCGTGGGCAAAGTATAAAATAATAGTTTAAGAAATTGTTCTTTATCATTAGAGGAAAATGTCACTGAAAAAGAGCAAGTCCAGTCAGTAAATAATGCTTGAATTAGGTGTGATGCAGTCAGGGCGTAGTAGACTTGCAGTGTTGCTGTGTGCTTTTATTTTGTTTGGGTTACAGAGTGTGTAAAAATAGGAAAAACACCACATTTGCTTGTCCTGATAAATTCATTGAAAATACTGTGGGTTTTGCCTACTACTTGCCTTTCTATCAGGTGTAGAAATACATGTCAGTTGAATTAAACTAACAAAACAGTGTTTTTTTCTATTGTAACCAACAGAGCAATACTTCAAGTCGGCTGGAATGACCCTAAATGAGAGGTTCACTGCGTATCAAAAAGCAACTGAGGAGCACTGCACCCGACAAAAGAGCCCAGAAATACATAGGTATATGTTAACTGCATATGCAGATGTTTTGTGTTTCAAATAATGTCTTCTAATATTTCTTTTGAGAACCCAAAATACTTCTAATATGGATGAGGTAATTTGTATAATTACAAAATACAAAAAGACCCCAAACCCTTCTGTAAAGAGAACTCATCTGAGTCAGGTCTGCCTTCATCTGTGGTTTTGTGACAGATGTCTTTTCTACCTCTGTATCTCATTTGGGATATATTTACTTTTCTCACATGCAGTGCTCAAATATTGAGGGGCATATGTCTTGAAGATGAAAAGAAGCCCTGTACATGCATCTTTCTTCTTCAGTGTGAAATGTTCCATCTCATACTACTTTAGTTTTTGTGTGTGTTAATTTACAGCAGTTTTTTGAAAAATCTGAGAATCTAAAAGGTAAGAAGGTAGGCATGCAAGATGTAGTGTCTGATCATGTGTTCTAGTTTTATGATGCAGTGTACTATATTTGTGTTGCATGTGAGGATACAGTATCTAACTTCACAATTTTTCTGGTTAAGAATTTTTGATTTTACAGCAAACTGTCATAGTTCTGATGGTTTCTTGGAGGGGGTGGGCTTTCAGCTGGCTACATATACTGGTCCTTTTGAAATTAATCATTAAACAATTTTTCTGTCTTCCAAGTTTATACTTAAAATGTGAAACATTAGTCTGCCTGTTTCTGTATTTGTGTTTTTAGCATACTTCACACAGAACAGAACTATGGTTTTTCATTTTTAGTTTGCTTCTGTATTCTGATGGTGAGGTTTAATAGTCCGAAAACTTTATTCTGCTGCAAAAATGCCTTGTTTGTCAGTTTTCTGTTGAAATGAGATGTCTGAGACTATTAATTGTCATGTACATGTATGGCAAGACACTGCTTTTATTTTACATTTAGGAGGATTGACATCTCTCCAAGTACCCTGAGGAAGCATACCCGTTTAACAGGTGAAGAGAGAGTCTTTAAGGAAGAAAGTCAAAAAGTAGGTTCTAAGTAAATGTCCTATCTGTGCTTCTAAACTTACTAAACTTAGTCTCATTTCAAATCTCAACTTCTCTGGTTTTCTATATGAGAATACAAAAATAATTTGTATTTATTGTACCTTGAGTACTTGGCATTTAGAACTTCTTTTCTTTGAGTAAAACATATTGCCAAGAAGCTGGTTTATGTAACATGATTTTGCTATATTAATAACACAGTATATACGGCCAAGTCTTCCGCCATGCTTCCTTTCTTCTTGCATTGTTTCTTGACCACTAAGCTGCCCAAGGACAAAGGATAGGTTTGGGGCAGAAGGAAGTACCAAGATGGTCAGTGAGTAGTGTGGTTGAACTGCAACACTGTGCTCAACAGTTCACCAGAAGAAATGAATACTTAATTTATCTCCTCAAACCATGTACTGTGATCTGTATCCTCAAAAAGTAGACACCAATTGGCGTGGTGGGAATGCTTGTTTGAACCTGAAATTCTTAGCTGTTCTTTTTTAGATGTAGCCATTGCATGTAAAGGGCAAAGTCAATTTGTGTGCTGAAGTTTGTTGAAAAATAGGTAAATTCTACCTTTTTTTATTTTAACTGATGCATAGCTTGCCCTTTCACTGATACTGTCTTGATGTTTTATTTCAATATTTTGTTGCAAAATATATATTTGTTTACAGGGAGATAAAAAATTAAGGTGTGATTCTGCTGATCTTCGACATGACATTGACCGACGTAGAAAAGAACGAAGTAAAGAGCGAGGAGACTCAAAGGGTTCCAGGGAATCCAGTGGGTCAAGAAAGCAGGAGAAAACCCCAAAAGATTACAAGGATTACAAATCTTACAAAGATGACAGGTAAATATTTGAAGTCCCTACAGAGGATTTTAGCTTCTAATTAGCCTTTTGTAATTGTAAGCTTAATTGCTTTCAATTTTCAATGTATAATGGAACATTTAATTTTAAACAATTAAAATTATTTGTTTTACAGCAAATATGTATTATCTGTCTTTTACACGGCTTATGGTGGATGAGGACAAAAACTTTGGAATAGCAAGCTAACACTGAAAAAAAAAATGACAAATTAATCTGTCCTATTATCCAGGCTACATCAGGAGGTTGGACTTCAATGCAATACATTTCTATAAACAGTTTGTGTAAGAACTTTGGTTCGTTATGCTTGATTCCGCACTTTTTCAACTCATAACACCCAGAGTATGAGAATATTACTGATACTTAGGTTTTAACATGGGTGAGAAGGGGAATTTTTAAAATGTTTGTCTAAAGCCAGTGGGCTGTTTTAAGAAAAAAATTGTTAGCATATCTCAGTGGATACTGTGTAGAAGTGGTAAGAGTTACTTCAGGTATGACCTTTCATTGAATAGAATGCTAAAATCTTGTAAATTGGGTCAAGTTAATACCACTATGGGGTTACTAAAAATTTTGCTGTAGAATTTTTTCCCTGCTTTGTACTGTATATAAAGTGAATTTTTACTTACACTTCCTGTTTCCCATTTACTTTGACTTTGGTATCCACATTTTCTTCCACTGGCTAATTTCCCTACAACCATCTGTGTAGGGAAGCCCATACCATATCTCTCAACAGTGTGCAAACTGAACTGTGTCAAGTTACTTTAAAACTTCACCTTGAGGGTTTTTTCCCCTTAACTTCTGTTTTTCTGCCTCAGAAGAAAGGCAGATCTTTAAAGTAACAGCATCTTGTCATGGCAGTAAAATCTAGAAAAGTTGTATTTTACAGTTTGCAGACTGCTGCTTTCCAACTCACCAGCAATAATATGCACTTAGTGCACTTAAATGTGTCAGAAGAGGCTGGAAAGTGGAAATATACTTCGCCTTAATTTCTCAAATATGTTAATGTGTGACTTTATAACCAGAAGGGGGTTAGTTTTTCATAAAATATAGAGACCCGGTTTAGTATAGCATGTTACAGACTATCTAGTACGTTTTAAAATAGCACATAGCATTTTTTTTTATTTTTCAGTAAACAAAAAAGAGACCAAGACCGTGCTCGGTCCTCCCCATCTTCCTCCCCATCTTCTTCCTCATCCAGTTCTCGAGAAGAAAAGGATTGCAAGAAGGAAAGAGATGAAGAGTTCAAAACCCACCATGAGCAGAAAGAATACTCTGGTTTTGCAGGAGTCAACAGGCCAAGAGGCACCTTTGTAAGTTTCTCTCCTTCCCCCAAGTTATGAACGCTTCACAATGGTAGTACTGTAACAAAGAAAATAGAGAGTGTTGTAGTGATTCATGTTAGGCTAGACTTGAAATCTTTGTGTGATACACTGAACCTGAAATACTGAGTCACTTTTTTTCCCCAGCACTCCCCAGTAGCAGTTAAATAATATGTAAATACGCATTAGCATTGCATTAGCGATCCTAGCATAAAGATCTGGGGAGCAAAATTTCTTGATTATTCCTTGCTCTTCTGTAATAATGGTGTTTCCTAACAGGATCTGAAAATTGAGTGTTCTGTAAATTATAAATCTGGGGTCCTGATACCTCTTAGCTCCCTGCAGCTTTTGTTTTTCCCTCTCACATTGGGTTTGATTTGCCTTACTTTGTGTGTAGGGCCTGCAATTTTTTAAATAGAGAATGACACATAATTAAAAATATATGTCAACCTTGAAACAGCTGTGTTGAGGAGATGGTATGCTTGTTATTTTTGTGTTTCTTTGGCTTGGACTAGCCACTGAGCATGAAAGCTCATTGATCCACCTCTGGAATGTGTTTAAATATTGTGATTTGGAAAGTGGCATATTGACCACTATAGTCTTCAGAAAAATCTTAAACTTTCTGATTCCATGTTAATGTAATTATTGATACATAATTAGGAAATGTAGAAGCATTTGGAAAAACCAGGAATCAATAAAGGAGGCTTTGAAACAGATTAGGAATACTTTAAAACACCATACAAGCCCCCCAAAAAAACAACAGAAAACAACTCACAAATAGACACCACACACCCACCCCCTAACAACATGGCAAAACAGACCTCCAGACCACAGCTAAACACACAAAAAAGTTCCATGTAGGTTGGGAAAAACTGTTTTACTTAAAACTTAGGAGTAATTTCATACTTCAACAGTAATTCCTTAATATAGCCTGTAATTAAGACCAAATAATGCTAAAATGCGTTGTTTAGTATAAAAGTTTAGTCCTGCAAGAAATACATTTTGAAGTACACATAAGGGTGTCTGAAATGCATGTGGCACATGCCAACACTTTAGGCTTGAATCTTCCATCTGAAAAAATATAGCTACCTAGAAGAAAATTCAAAGTTCTAAATTTTTAACACTAAAAGAGCATCATTTCCTCCTTTCTTCTTACTTTTTTATATAGTTATGCTATGGAAATATGTGGCATAAGTATATAAATCCCTGGATGGTGTAGGCATCAAATATGACTATCAGCACCATTTCTAGCTATATAAAACAATGGCACAAACAGAACAGAAGTTAAACAAAAGGGAGCTTAAAAGTCTATCTCCTCTCAAGGAGATTTAGTGGGAGAAAACTTGTAATTCATTGAAACCTTCCTTCTTTATAAAACCAGATTGTATGTATTTTGAAAGAGGTGCTATTTTACATGCAATTGAGGTAGATGGGAACTGGAAAGTAAATAGATTTCTGCTCATTTAATTGCTAGTGACTGCCAGTTCAGTCTATGCAGTGATAACAGGTTAATGTTCCCTAACAACATACATGGTCACACACAGGCTTTTGGAACAAAGTGTCTGACCGAGTGAATCTAAATAGTCCAACTGCTGACTCAGATCTCCTCTTTAGGGATATGTCTTGGATGGTAGCGAAAAGCACAGACCAGGTAGCGTAGGAATGTGTTTGTAAATACAGGCTAATAGTGGCTGCATTCCAGTGAATACTGCTTTGCTTTTGGAGTGAATAAAATGCTTTGGGTTTGAATCCTTCTCCTAACAGGAAGCCTAGGAGAATATAACATCTCCCCTATCCAGCAAGCTGATGTTAAATCAGCTCTGGTTTTTCACTAACTTTGGCTGGTACATGATTCTATTGGATTCTAGGCTTCCTGTATATAAGCATCATGAATAGTTTTGAAACATGGACACAGAAGTAAGGATAAGTAGAATTTTTTCAATGGCAATGTCATTAGTATACATATCTGAAATAATTCTGTGTAGCAGCTCTGTTTAAAATGAGTTTTGTATAGAAAATAAACTCTTGTCTTTTTTTGTGGTGGTCTTTCTAATGAACAAGCCCATAAAGGTAACACCATAGTAGATTTTATGTCCTGTAGTTCTTTACCTGAAAGAGGATTTGGTAGAGGGAAGCATTAATAAAATGGTGAGGAAAAGTGTAGATATTTTTCCTAAAGGGAATCTGATCACAGGACTGAATACCAGGAAAAGCTGATACCCTTTTTTTTTTCCGCCTCTTTTTTAATCCTGTCATAATTTTGTCTGCCCCCTGCCCCTCCTCCTAGGTTATGGGTTTTTGTGCCCTAATTTAGTAAAGCTTTTGGAAATAAAGAGAGCATGTCTTATTTCATCCCTTGTCCAGTTAGTCTGTCACTTCCCAAATTACTCTCCAAACAATTTTTAGTTTGGGATTTTTGTTGTTGGTGGTGTTTTTTTCTTTTCCTCCGGAGTATTGTATAGGTCTTAATGAGCCTTCTACAGATTGTTTTACAGTCTGACTTCAGAGTAATTTTAAATCTGTCCAGCATAAATTCTGCATTAGAAGTTTTGGAGCTTTGTGGAACTAAGTGTGCATAATACTTACCTTTTGGATTTGTTAATTATATACATTTTTCATCTATGTTTATGAAACATGCTTATTTTTAACAAATAAATTAGCTTCATGTCATATTTTTGTATTATTACACTGAGGATACAGTTCTGTGTTTTTTAGGAGGTTACTTGTGGAAATTGTGTTCTATAGTAACCGCAGTTTTTAGCAATCTTATCTTCCCAAACTAATCTTTCTTCTCCCCTTGGATGAAGGACATAAACTCATTTAATGTTTTCTACAAGCTAAGTATTTACATGCTGAGATAACTGTATATGTTACTCCTTCGTGTATTCTGAGTTAAGGGTGGTTTTTGGTGCAAGACTTTCTAGCCTAGCATTTTAAAACCGCAGTAATTCATTATGAAGAATATTTAAAACACTCTTTAACACTTTAGGAATTGCTATTCTGTATAGTACATACTATTGACTTTTTTTTGAGTAAAGAATTTACTCATTGGAACTGTAATTTGGCCTGAGGTACATTCTTAAATCTCAGTTAAAAATGCCTGAGTAACACTCAGTGGATATACTCCTTTGAAAAGTGCACTGTTAGTATGTATTCCAGAATCCCCTTTTCATAAATTATTCAATTGATTCCATAAATACCTTTCCTTTCCCCCCTGACAGTTTTGTCCCTGTTTCAGTCTAGTTTTCTTCCTGTTTTTTTCTCTGTGAACAGCTTCAGAAGCTTCTTGTGACCTTTTGTTCCAACACATTGGTTTACTAGCAGTAAAATTTCTTTTCAGTAGTTGTGGGTGAATTTATGCCAAGAACTCAAATGTGTTTCAGTTAAGTTTAATAGAATCATTATTTCAAAATGCATGCTTGAATATATTACTTAAGGTAGTATGTGAATTTGAAAATGGTTTTTTCACTTGCAGATAATGTAATTAAGCACAGAAACTATTTTCAGTAATAGAAAACTTGAACTCGACTTTGTGGTGTTATGTAAATGGATTAAATGACATCTTGGTTAATCAGTTTCGAATTAGGGGCAGAGGAAGAGCCAGAGGAGTCTTTGCTGGAACAAATACTGGTCCCAGCAACTCAAATACTACTTTTCAGAAGAGACCGAAGGAAGAGGAGTGGGATCCTGAATATACCCCAAAAAGCAAGAAATACTTCTTGGTGGGTGTGGAGAACTTGATGTCTTATGCATGCTTTTGTTTTTTGAAACTTTCTACAAGCGTAGAAGTAGCATGCATGTATGGACAGGGACTAGAGTAACTGTGAGTGTATCAGGGTGGCTGTAGTGGTTGGTTCTCCTTATCTTTCATCTTTCTGCAGGAGGCTGGCAGTAACTGAGGCCTGACATGGAATTTATCTCCAAAAATTTCATTGGGGAGTGGGGAAGAAGGCAGGTTCAGACAAAATTTATTAAAACCCAACTATAAATAAAAAGGCTTGTGCTCTGTTTTCCTGGATTTATATCTGTATGACGTTTGAGATTTGTCTTAGATTGGTCTGGAAGTCTACAGAACAGAAAGATCAGGAGAAGTTGACAGTATTTGTGTATGTACATAGGCAGACTCTGTTATGAGCAGTTTTCTGCTCTGAGTAGTGTGATAGTCATAAGAAAATCACAGTTTTGATGCCTTTTTCCCATCTGGATTATGAAAGGAGGACCCTTGATGTAACCAATTTAAGTAGTGCAGCACACTGAATGTGTGGCCTCTGCTCCAGTTACTTCCATAACAATCCAAACTTTGAAGGATATTGTTTTGTTGTTGAAAAATTATAAGTAATGAAGATGAGACCTTCTCCTGTAGCATTATAGCTTGTCACAAATACGTTAACATGTGCCTAAGAAATAATGCAGTCACAATTTAAATATTTCTTTAAGGAGTTCTGTCTTCCTAGACATATCTAAACTTTTCTGATCTGTAAACAGAGATGTGATAATCTATTCATGATATTAGAACAATTAATTGTAGCTATTAAACTTGAATTTCTAAAAATACTTTAAATTAAATAAGCCACCATTTAACTACTTATGTGTGATTAAACTGCATTATATGGGTGTGATACATGTTTAATAGTTCAGACTTCTTTCCAAATCACAAGTTAAAGAAACCATATGTTGAAGCAAGTGTACCTCACTGTTCTAAATATAAACTTTTTTATATTAAATATATAGATTTCATGCAGTGCATGGAATGATTGTGAGAACATACCAAACTGTGTAAGTCAGTAGGTAGCCAGACAGCAAACTTTGGGCTTATTAGCTAGAGAAACAAAACTGTTGTTTGGTAATGACAGATTTTAAAGAGTTTGAACTTAATTTGCCCTGTGTTGTGCAGGTGGGGCAGGTTTTCTGAAAACTGCCTTCAGTTACCTCTTCTTACCAAGTATGAAGAACTCCCGCTGTGCTAAAGTAACCTAGCACTTTCCAAGGGCTTCTCTTAAAGAAACAGTTTTTCCCCTCAAAACTAGAAATTCTTAATTCTGAATGAGTGTAAGTTACAGATAAGTGATTTGTTATGAACATTTGAGTAGACACCACAGTGAATAAGGGCTCTTCAAACATTTCTGTTGTGGTTTTAGTTACAGCATTATGCCTTTTAAGAATAATTACGATCTGAAGAGAACTTTTTAACTTTGTTTTGTCTTTTGTTTGAAGTTACTTTGTTTTGTCCATTTGCTATAGAGTACTAACATTATGGGGTACATATAAGAGGTGTCTAACCTTACACTTTTTCTGGTGTTATTGTAGCATGATGATAGAGACGATGGTGTGGATTATTGGGCCAAAAGAGGAAGAGGCCGTGGTACTTTCCAGCGTGGCAGAGGGCGTTTTAACTTCAAAAAGTCGGGTAGCAGTCCGAAGTGGACACATGACAAATATCAAGGGGATGGGATTGTGGAAGATGAGGAAGAAACAATTGAGAATAATGAAGAAAAGGACAGACGCAAAGAGGAAAAGGTAAATTGTTCGGTGAATTGCATATTAGACAGTTCATCTTGCACTATGCCAATAATTGGATGCACATAGGCATCACTTTAAAGGTTTTGGGGTTTGATTATTGGAGTTTACAAGACTTTTCTTTCTTTTCACAGGAATAACCCGGAAGAAAGATGTAGCTGAAAGAGCAGCTCTTGCACCCCCTCACAACATTTTTAATATGTTTTTTTGTTGTCAAATGAATGTAAGCATTTTACTTAAATTTTACTGTTGGAAAGTAGTTTAGAGAGATTGTTTTTGTTTTAAGCCTTTAGAAAAAAATCATGATATAGTAAACTATGTTAATGATCGTACAGGTAGAAAGTAAAATATTTGTAACAACTTTTAAGAAATTTTACTGTTTGTTATATGCAGTGTAATTCTGCTTTGTCCAAATATATGGTCAAGTACAACTCCAAAAGTTTTGATTTTCCACTATGTCTGTGTTTTGTTCTGAAGTAAACTTACAGCTCTGCACACCTGAGATCTTGGAGCAGCATTTTTTACAAACTGATCACTATTCTCTGTTGCCTTTTTATAAGAACTGTGTTTAAGGGTAGTTACCCAGTCACAGTATAACTACAAACAGTTGTGTAAAATGCTTGTTAGTTCACGAGAATCACATTTACATATTGATAAACCTGATTCTTATTCCACCCTGCAAGGGTGCAGCAAGAATTTTACTTCAGCAGTGAAATCATCACTCTTCATTAGTAGCCTAAGAAATACATATGCATATACAGACTACAGTGAGTTTCAAGTGTCTTCTTTGATAGCTTAGTCATCAGCAGAGTACTTAAGTTAAATTGGTGGCAGTATCAATTTAGCTTCTTTTTTAGCAGTTCCTTTTTACAGTTTATTAGAATTGCCTCTTTAATTTCTGTTTGTGGGCCTGCCTCTCCGGGTATGTAATCTGGCAAGAGTGAGCCAATCACATGTTCAGCATTTCAGTTAAAATGAGAGAGCAGGGCAGGAGCAGATGGGAGGAAAGAAATAAAACACCACAAAATCCCTGAAAAAATAAAGCAAGATATGTTGAAACCTGAATTGGTAAAGACAATTAATATATGCCAGAAGTGTGAGAAATGAAACTGACTTTCTTCAACACTGATTTCTAATAATTGTGCTGCATGAATTTTTTTAGCCTAAGGGCAGATGTTAAGGGGGTTTTGATGGGTTTTTTGTTTGGATTTTAGGCGGGGGAGTGGGGTGTTTGTTTTAACAAAAATAACAAACCCTCAAGCTTAGTTTTAGTGGTAGGTACACACTTTACCTCTAGAATATTAAAGATGACAGTAACATAATTGAATTACGAGAACAAGGACACCCTAATACAAGAAGATTACTTTGTTTCTCTTTCTCAAAATGCTGTAGATAAACTAAATCTTAATGTTATGTGGAGTTAAAAGTGTAGTTATTCACCCCTTCGAATGGCATAATAGCTTTTAAAAATAGGAGGATTATTTTTAAAACAAAATAAATAATCCTCACTGTAGCTGAATAAAGTATACTTTAGGTTGTACTAGTTTGCCAGCAGCTGTGTAGAAAGGGGAACAGGAATAATACTTGTCTCCCAATAGTAGTTAGTTAATAAAGTCATGCCTTCCTTATGCTTTATGACGTTTAGGCCAACTAAACTGTTGTTGCAAGATTTGCTTTCAATGTACAGCACATCTTTTTATAGCTGTTTGAAATGATAAACTGAGTATTCTTTGGACTTCTCTGCAAATCTCAGACTTTGTGTATATTAAATTAGAATAAGCAAAAAAAGGAACAAAGCAAACTCAACATGAGGATCAAAGTCTGTCCTGATGAAGTAAAATTAAACATCAGTCTGAAACTGAGCAGGATCAAGATATGTGTGAGGTGTCATGACTTTAGAACAGGTAATTTGTGTCATTTATGTCAAGTTGAAAGTGGATTGTTAGGGTCTGTGGGTCAAAGCAGTACAATTCCTGCAAGATGAGGCAGATTTAAATTTTATACTTTGTACTGAATATCCAAGGAGGTCTGGTAGAGATTGCTGTGGTAATGGCATTTGGTCCTACAAACCTGTCTAGAGGTTAGATCATAAAAATCCATTTTTTGCAATCCCTAATTTCATTGTAGTTTATCAGAAATTTAATGTGATTACAGAACACATGATGACAGCCACTAACATTTCTTTAAATAAATTCAAATTAAGAGATAATGTAGTCAAAGATGCGAGTTGCAATCTGTTCTCTCTATGAGAGATCTATAAGAAACAAAGTGACAGTAAAGATCAGTTTTTTAATCCAAGTCTAGTGCTGCAGCACTTACCAGTCTTTCAGCATGAACAGTGAATTTTCACTGTGCAGAAAGAATCATTTATTGAGGTTTTCACTTGGTGCTACTAAGGTAGTTGAATGACCTGTGAATGGAATTTCAGTGCATTTTGCATTTCTCCTGTTAAAAGGTGTGAATATCATAATTGGTGGCACAAGGAAAAAAAAGGTGTAGACATTAAGCTGGTATAAAATGTTTAACTGTCTTTTGAATTCAGTTATTCATTCTGACTCACTGCTCTTCAGCAATGAAGCACTTTTTAAGGACACCATGCAGAGATGAAGTGGATTCACAAAGTTTGAAATTATCCCTGCAGCTCAGATAAAATGAGGCATACATTTTACTAGACCAAAGAAAAAGGCCACCAACCAACCCGAAATCCAGTAGCTGTAATGTTAGTGCAGTGTCCATGTTTATTGGTTTGAAATTAAATGTCACATCCTCTTCCAGGAACAATCAGCATTACTGTAACAGTGGGCAGCTGCACAAGAGTAAAGCTTTTGTGCATTTGTTTTGGTAGTGCTTTAAAAAGAGAGCTGTCCCTGAGCTACCTCAGCTCTAGAGTACAGCTGCAGCATTGAGCCTTGAGCCCTGTTTTGCTTCTCGTTTGTTAAAGCTGGCCTGTCACAAGATGCTTTTGTTCAGAAGATCCTGCAGCTCCCTTCTGTACTGTTTAGAGCTGTACCTGCTCATTGAAGTGTTTCTGGACGAGTTCCCACATGCACCTCTCGTTCAGTGCAGCTGATTACTGGTGCTGCAGTGAAACAAAATTGCCTTGGTTTTGGTGTTGCTTATGAGACCCTGCTTCTTCCTGGCTTTCCAGCAGAGCTGTGTGTTGTTCCCCTTCTGTTGACACGTCACTTTCTTTAGTAAGGTATTGGAAGAGTAGGTGAGAAGTACTTTTTTAAGGCAAATGTTGTATAGTTTTCCAAAATATCCATTAAAATATTTTGCCCTTCCTCTCCTCAAGCTTAACAATTCCTAGTTCCCTGAACCAGTTGTATGCTGTTACTACAGTGTGTGTTACCAGGACTGCTCCTCCTTCATGTTTGGTCTGAGAGAATCGATGTCCCTGACAGGTCATGGATAACAGTAACCACCAGTGTTGCTGTAGGAACTGCAGTACTGACAACAGGAACACCGGCTGCCTTACAAGGAGAGAAGGTGATCTCCAAATGTGGATTGCGCAGCTGGAGGAAAAGTAGAGTAGAAGCACTGTTAGCACTGCTATGCTTGAAGTTTCCAGATTTTTTTGAGAAAAACGGTAGAAATCTTCCTTATGAAGACAAAAGAAGTGCAAGATAAAAGAGCAAGTGCAGAATTTAAAAACCAGGTTTTGAAGGGAAGTCAGGGTGGTCAGGTGTTACTAGGCACTTTTGTTGAGGATACTTTGTGCATTCTTTTTAGGTGTCTTCATGAAGTAGTTAGGACTTTGCTACATGGAAGACCTAAACCATCTCAGTTTAGCTGCTTGCCATTAATTCAGTGAGTTAACAGGCCGTGGTGCATTTCTCCTGTTGCGAGTACTCTGTTCTGCCTCCGTAGAGGCAGAAGCTACGTTTTCCTGAGAGTTGAAGCCCTTGGGCAGGCAGGCGTACGGAGCTGGTCGCGGTGCGCTGCGGCCCCCGCGCCGCCCGCATTCCCGGGAGCGCTGGCAGGAAAGGGGCAGGCCCGGGCAGCGCGGCGTTCAAACCGCTCCCTCCCGACACCCCCCGCGCCGGGCCCGCCGCGCCGCTCATTGGCTCTGCCGCGGGCACTGCCGCCTTCCCATTGGCGGGGCTGCCGCGGCG